>MINK01001811.1:819-18978 GCA_001735545.1 Phormia regina
TACTAAATCATAAAATTGAGAGGAAATAGTTGTGAAAATCATTCTATTTTCCTCCCCCAAAAGCTTGAGCTGGATCCGTGCCTGCTTATATTTATCAACAACATTTATAGAAAAAGTTTAATTATAATTTCGAAAAAATTATAACATATTAGATACATATTTGGAGTTCATAAAGTTAGATTAGTCGCAATAAAAATGTCTGTCCTTCTGTCCATCCAAGAAAAAATATACATTTTTTGAGAAAAACAAAAAAACACTTCTTTTTTACACCTAATAAAAAAACGACTACAATTATTTATTTAACCTAAAACAGCTTCACAATTATAATATTAAATTAGTTAATCACAAGTTAAAATATTTTGGGTTATTATAGTTAAAACGGTCATAAAAACGATGTCTGTCCTTCCGTCCATCGGAAGAAAAAATAAAAAAAATAAAATTATAAGAAGAAATTATTAAAATTATTCGAGAAAATCATAATTTTTTTGAATAAAATTTATGTTTTCTTTAGATTTTTTTATATATATATTTTAAAAGATTTTTAATTTATTTAACAATTTTCAGAAACGTATGATTAATATTAATTAAAAGTAATATTATAAAAAAGGTTATAACTTAAAAGCTATTAGGAATTTTTTAAAAATTGCAAATGATTTAGAATTTTAAGACATGAAGTAATAGTTTGTTATAAAAATCTTTAAATCTTTAAATCTTTAAATCTTTAAATTAATTAAAATTTTAAATAACAAAATTTTGCTAAAGAAAATAAAATAATAAAATTATTTCTATTTTTTCTGTTTTTAATGAAAATGTTGATAAAGAAAATTTTCAATTAATAAAACTAAATAAATTATAAATTTTTGAAATAATTTTTAGGTGTATTATAAAGAAATTTAAAAAGTTTTTTCTAATTATTTTAGAAAAATTCCAGGTGACGTATAATTAATATTAATTGATATTTATTTAAAAGTTTTTCTTTAAAAAGTATCATAACTTTACAACTATTAGGAATTTTTTAAAAATTTCAAAGTTTATATATTGAAAACATTTTCTGAAATAATAAACAACAAGAAAATTTAAATAATTTTCTTAAAAAAACCTTAAAAATTTAGCACAAATTTTGTGATTTTTTTTTTTTTAATTTTTTTTAGCTAAAAAATCTTACTTCATTTATAATTATTTTTTCTACAAATATTTATACTTTCATTTTAACCTAATTTAGCCCACAAGTAAATGGAAATAAACACACCAAAAAAGAAACAAAATTCTTTAAATAATTTTAAACACACGTTTACCAGCGATTTAACATCATTATCATTAAAAAAAACCTAACCTACCACAAAAAATAAAAAAAAAAAATAAATAAAAATAAATAAAAATAAATAATAAATCTCTTATTAAGAAAAAAATTACCTAACAAGTAGGTGTTTGTATAAAGTAATTTAATAAATATTTTTCTTAAAAATTCTTATTCCAAGAAATTAAAAAAAAAAAAATCAATTAAAAAATCTTATTTAAAGAGGGGAAAAATCCCAAAAGTTAATTAAATTATTTCTATATAATTTCTCTATGTTGCCCAATACCACCCTACTTTAGTTTAATTAGACTTTAAACACACTTAATATTTAAATAATATATTTTTCCTTGACTGTAGCAGAGTTCTTAGTCTTGTTTGCTTTTATTTTTTCCCCCTTTTTTGTATGTTTATTCTATTAAAAAAAAAAATTATTAAAAATGACATCAAATACATGTTTGCTTGAGTCATTTTTTCATATCTAATTGTGCGAGTTTTAGTTTTTTTTTTTTTTTGTGTTGACACCAATAAATATTTGCCGACACACACTAATCTATAATTAAATAAATAAAAAAAACTTATTTTAAAATTCTATATTTTAAATAATAAACCAAAAAAAGAAATATAAAATTTAACAATAACAAATATATAGGAAATAAACAGACATTTTTAAATATAACAAAGAGTATTAAAAATCAAATTTTACATTTATTTACATTCATCAAAAAAACAATATGTTTAATCTCTGCTTTAACTACAAACCTACTTACACTAAGTAAACTAGATAAACAAACACACCTACTCTTAATACTATAACCTATACTCAGAGATCAATAGTAAACACAATAAACTCTTTGTTTACAATTAAAAGGAGAGAACTGTTCTCTAGTTATAAGCCTTGTTATAAGATGAATGTAAACAAAGGGATTAATGTTTCATATTTTGGAGCTTTGGTATAAGTTGAATGTAAACAAAGGAATTAAAGTTTCATAATTTGGAGTTTTGGTATAAGATAAATGTAAACAAAGGGATTTTACTTCTTTTTAAAAAAAATAAAAAATTTAATTTAATTTCTAAATAAAAACCTTTAGTTAATTTGTTTTTTTTTAGCAAATTGTTCATTTAATTTTTTTTAAACAAAAACATTATATTTTTAAACATTTAATTAACATGACGTCATTTTAATGTGTGTGTTTTTTATTTTATTTTTTATTTTTCTAAAATAATTGAAATTAGTTAAATTTTTTTGCTATTTAAATTTAATTTAATTGTGTTTTGTTTTTAGTTTTTTTATTATTGTTTTTTTTTTAACAATTTGTTTATTTTCTTCAAGTTGTTTAGGATTTTTTTTTTATAAAATCATTTAACTTTTTGTTGATTTTTATCGCAGTAATTTGTAAATTTGCCAAAAATATTTAGCAACATGTTTTTTTATGGTAAAAAAATGCAAAAACAAATACATTTTTAAGAAAAAAATTATATCTGAAGATTTAAATAATACGTCAAGAGAAATATTTATTAAATAGATTATAAGAAAAGCGATAGAAATATCACAATATTTAGAAGAAATTTTAAATTTTATTAACATGAAATTATAATTTACTTAAATAATTTTCTTTAAATTTTTCTCTAATAAAATTTTAATTAAAAAAAAAAAAAATTTTATATTTAAAGTTTTATTTATTTTAAGATTTCATTACTACGGGCCTTAAGTCCATTATGGACTTAATTATTATTCTTATTAATGTAATTGTTATCAATGAAATAATTAATAAAAATTTAATTAAAAAAAATCAAAATCATAATTTTAATATTTAAGTTTTTATTTATTTTAAGATTTTTAAATCAAATCATTACTACAGGCCTTAAGTCCATAAAGCTTTTGAAGTTTTTATTATACCTCCAATAGTTTTTAAGTTATGAAGTTATTTATGAAAATACTTTTTAATTAATATTAATCATACGTCATCTCAATTTTTAATTAATTTAATGATAAATCTTCAAAAATATTAAAATTTTTCAAGAAAATCTTAACTTTTAACTCTAAAATTAATAATTTTCTTAATTATTTTCCATAATTTTTAATTATTTATATTAAAAAATTTTAAACAGAAATAAATTTTAACATAAATTTAAATTGAATTTGCAAATTTTTAAGGTTTTCACCTTAAATATTTATAAGAATTGTTCAACATGATATGCATTACCGTCTTATATTACTAAAGCTTTTGGAATTTTTAAAATATTCCCTAAAGTTTTCAAGTTATAATGATTTTAACAAAACATTTTTGAATTTGAATATTAATCATACGATATTTTTTGTTATAAAAGAAATTAGAAAAATTTTTAAATTATTAATTTAGTAGAAAATCTCAAATATTACTTTTTTATTTAATAATTAACATACTAATTTTTAGATTTTATTTATTAAGATTTTTAATTTTAAAGAAAAATTAATTTATTTTATAAATTTAATTTTCATTAAGAAAATTTTGCCATATAAGATTTTATATATTTTATGTTTGTTAAAGCAAAATATTTTAAAAAGTCTTAATTTTCTAATACTTTTGGAGTTTTTAATAAATTCCTAATAGTTTTAAAGTTATAAAGCTTTTTATTAAACTACTTTTTAATTAATATTAATCATACGACACATGGAATTTTTTAAAATAAATTAAAAATCATTGAAAATCTTGGAAAATTGTTAAGAAAATTTTAAATTTAGAATTTACTTAATAAATCTCAATAATTTTAATTTTTCTTATTAAAATTCTGTTTTTTAAAAAAAGGAAAAAATAATAAAATAAATTCAGTTTTCATTAAAAAATTTAGATATTTAAGATTTTATTGTTTTAAGATTTTTACAGTACAATATTTCTATTGTTAAGTCTATAAAACTTTCAACATTTTTAAAATATTTCTCTTAGTTCTAAAGTTATCAAGTTTTTTATAAAAATACTTTTTAATTAATAATAATCATACGTCAACTCGATTTTGAATTAAATTGTGTAGAAATTTCTTAAAAATATAAAATTTTTTAAAAAAAATATTAAATTTGATTTTTAAATTTTATAAATTACTTAATTATTTTTAATCATATTAAAATTTCTTTAATAAAGTTCTTATTTTTTAACAAAATTTTATAAAATTATCTTTCATGAGCAAAATTTTTTTATTTAAAAATTTATTTATATTAAAATTTTTATAAAACTAAATTTCTTAAAGTCCTAAGTTAATAAATCTATTAAAATTTTTAAAAGTTTCCCAATAGTTTTCAAAATATAATGATTTTAAATAAAATTCTATTGAATTAATGTTAATTACACGTTTTCCAAGATTTTGACTTTAAAAATTGTTTAAAATCTTATAAAATATTAAAAATTCTTAGGGAAATATAATACTTAACTTTTAAAATTTATAATTTATTTGTAAATTTATAAAAATTCAAGCTTTTGTTTATGAAAATTCTTTTTTAAAGAAAAAATTAGTTAAAAAATAAATTTTCATTTTCTTTAGCAAATTTTTTATATAAAAATTTTTTATATTTAAAATTTTTCTCCATAACATATCTTCTGAAGTCTTGAGCTTAATAAGCAATTAAAATTTTTTAAAAATTCTTGATAGTTTTTAAAATATAAAGATTTTAGTAAAATAACTACCAATTAATATTAATCATACGTCACTGTATACTATTTAAGAAAATGTTTAATAACTTTAAAACTAACACAAAAATTCAAAAATTTATGCAAGATTAAAATTAATTATATGTTAATTTAAATAATTTAAAAGTGTTCTTCATCTATAAATAATTCTGTATGAAACAAAATGCATTTATAAATTTCGTTTCAAAATTATTTTTTATTTTTTCATCATTAACGGTTTAGTTCTCATCTTTTTTTTATCGTATTAACAACAAGGTCAATTGCCACTTATTTGTTAAAATTATTATTAATTTTTTTAATGTTAAAAGCAAAAAAAACAAACTTCGAAAATTATTTATAATATACCTTTTAACTAAATGACAAATTGTTTTTACCTTAAAGCTCTCCTACTCTTAAAGACAATAAAAACTGTTTGTTGGCATCTTGGTATTAAATTTAACTGCAAAAAAAAAAACTAAATTTTTGACATTTTAGCTTGAGGTTAAATTTGTGATTCATAATGTTAAAAAGCCTCTCCTCTGAAACCGCATTAAAATGAAGTTTGAAAAATAAAAAAATAAAAACATGTTAAAGCAGAAAATTATCATAAAATTAATAGATTTTTGTTTTGTAAAAGAAAAATAATAATGAAAAAAATACGAAACAAATTAATTTAAATAACAAAAAAATACTTTAAATCACTTTTGATTTGCCATGATAAATTTACCAAAAAAATAAAAACAAAATCAATTTATATAGAAATATTATAAAATATAACGGAAATTATGGTTTTTAATTATAAAATTTTAGACAACAAACTTTTGACTCTTAAATAAATTTTAAAGATAATAAAAATATTATACAAAGTTTTACTTTCAATATTTTTATCTCTTTTACGATTATTATTTTTTTTGTTTGTATTAAATTAATAATTTAATTTTATATTTTACTAATTTATTTTTTTCTTTTTAATTTTTTTTTTTTTAGCTCTGGTCGACGGCATATGGTGGGATCCAATGCCCTAGCCAAGTAAGTATTTAAAAATTATTGCAAAAAATATAATAATCTAAATAAATAAATTGCATTAAAATAACACAGTTTATTAAAAACCTCAAAAAGTTCTTAAAATATGCAAACAACCATAAATTATTGCCAAATATTATAATTTTAAATATGGCAACACTTGTTTTACTGTTTATGTTGTAATATAGTTGGAAAAACACTGTACGAGAGGAAGCCATTGCTTGCAAGAAAAAATGTAAACAAAGATTTTTTACTTGTAAGAAGAGAGACACACAAATGAGCTTAAAACTTAATAAAAAAAACATTTCATTCTATTTTTTTTAATTAATTTAAATAATTTCATAATATATTAATTGAATTAATGTCATATTATTTCTTATAAATTAATTTAATATTTACCAAAATCTCTATAGGAAAAGATTTGTTTACCTTTTAAGCAATGGTTTTCCAACTTTTCCTGGCAAACCACAAAGTAAATAATTGCTTATTAATTAGTCTATTAATTATTAATAATTGTATTTTATTTAACTATAATTAAATAATTTTTAATTCTATTTAGTTTAAAAACGTAATCTATTTGAAAAAATTTAAGTAGTTTAAGAAATAGCTTCATTTTCCATTGTTTTAACTTTAAAAATAGTTTGATAATCATTGTTATCTGAGTAATATAACACGTTATACTCTCATTCTATCCAATGACTCTCAAACTAGACGAGGAAAACAGTGTATACACAAACTAACCTCAGTAGTAAAGACACAAACTCTTGGACATAAATAAAACAAAAGCAAAGACATAAACTTATGCATTCATACTCCATATTAGTGAGTACACACTCTTTTATAAATAGCACCTGTGTGTGTGTGTGTTTGTGTGCATAAACTTTGCTATATTATTAAACACAAGGTTAAGTGTGGATACAAACCTTTAAACCAAATTCTAGCAGTTGTGGGTATTTATTAGTAAAGACACAATGTGTATGAATGAATTGATGAATCAATCATTCACAATAATACTATTTAAAGAGGGATTGTAAATATTGTGAATGAAAAATAATTAAATGACAACCCAGCAGCAAAATAATAAGGAAAAAGAAAATATAAATAAAAATAAAATAGAAATATTAGAAATGAAAAAACACAATACTTCTTAAACATATAAAAGAAGAATAAAAACTTCATTAATAACAGAAAATAATGAAATACAAAAATTTAAGAAATAAAAAAAAAATATTAACAAAAAAGAAAATTAAATTAAAAAAAAAAATTAATGAAAATTGATGAAAATTAATAAAAATAATTAAAATTAATAAAAATAAATAAAATTAAATAAAAATAAAAAATAAAATATAAATAAAAATAATGAAAATAAATAACTAAAAACAAAAATAAATAAAAATAATAAAAACAAATTAAAATAATTTAGAATAAATAAATTCAAATAAATTCAAATAATTTAAAATAAATAAATTCAAATAAATAAAAATAATAAAAATTAATAAAAATAATTAAAATTAATTAAAATTAATAAAAATAAATAAAAATAAAATAAAAATAATAAAAATAAATAACTAAAAACAAAAATAAAAAAAAAAAATAATAAAAATTAATAAATATGAATAAAAATAATAAAAATTAATAAAAAGAAATAAAAATATTTAAACAAATTAAAATAAATTAAAACAAATTAAAACAAATTAAAATAAATTAAAATAATTTAAAACAAATTTAAACAAATTAAAATAAATTAAAACAAATTAAAACAAATTTAAATAAATTAAAATAAATTAAAAGTTAGGTTTAGGAGATGACCACACAAAATCGTGTGTAATCACAAGACCATATGTTGATTCAGAGTGAATTCTCGAGGTTACTCATCAGCACGTTTAGAACCAGTATCATATTTCAGCATCTCTTTACGTTCTCTAGCTAGTCCATTTGATAGTATTATATTCTCTCCTCTTGCATCTCAGCGTTTTGTACACATAGTTTGTACACATAGTTTCACAAATTTCAGCATCTTCATTGGATTCGTTTCCCTCGGTTCAGGCGCGGATCTAGCTCAAGCTTTTGGGGGAGGAAAATAAAATGATTTTCTCAACTATTTCCTTAAATTTTATGATTTAGTACAAATTTTTCATTAAGGGTTTTCATTTTGGGGGAGGAAATTTCCCTCTTTCCCTCCCCGTGGATCCGCGACTGCCTCAGTTCCTCTAAGTTCTGAAAGATGTATGAATCAAAACATTTAAATCTGTAAAGTGATAATGCAAACACATTGGCGAAAGTAGTGGAAGGTGTCCTCCTCTGCATCATTGCACCATCTACATATAGTCACTGTACTAAGACCAATTTTGTGCATGAAATACTTCAGTTCGTTATGTCCTGTAATAATACCTATGTACCGTCTCAGTTCACATTTCTCCATACTAAGTAAAGACTTTAGCCCGGGTTCATACACAGCAATTTTTCTTGCCACAATTCTGAATTTATAGGAGAGAGAGGAGAAGACAGTACTAAACTTTTACATTCTCTTTACCTCTTTGATCTAATATTCCTATTACAGAGTACTTTTATTGTTGCTTGACTATGTACATATGTATATTGTGATATCGCTCGAAAACATCGGTTTCATAGACATAAGTCTGGCTGCCTCATACACACCAAAAACCTCTACCTGAATCAGAAAACTCCAGACCTGTCCCATTTTCTTTCCTTCAGCCATCAGTGTAGACTTCAATACCTTCAATGTTACGGTTATTTATCTCCCAGTTTTCCCTTGGTGATATGACCGCTTATAATTCCTTATACCATTCAATTTGAGTAGATCAGTAGTCAGTAGCAATATGGATATATTGAGATCCACCAATTAATGCTGAGTGTCCAAAGTTTCTAATGGTCAGTTGTCCAGTTTGGATCAGCCTTATTTGTGTTTTTAGGGCATGCTCCTTAATATATATACACAGCAGGTCCATGTCCAGTATTCTGCACATAGCCTCAGTTGCAGTTGATCTTAGAGCTCCAGATATGCACAGTGCAGCTACTCTGTTGACCCGTTCAACCGTGCTCGTATCCATTATTGTCCACCAGATACCACCAATAAATTAAAATATATAAATAACTTAATTAATTAATAGATTTTTTTTAAATAAATCTTTAATTTCCCTGGAGGGAAAAGAACTAACAAAAACATGAAACGGGATTGGCCCAAAGTGACAGGGACCGGTTCTAGTACTAACACTTTGTATGAGCTCGACCTGTCCCTTTAACATGGCATTGGCTTTGGAGAGCGAAATCCACCCCGACTCGAACCCAGGTTACTTTTACTTATCTCATGTTTTATAGTCTTTCACACGTATCACTTAGCCACAGATTCTTATTGTGCGCCAGTTGCTAATTGCTCATTAGCTCTCACCGCTTAAACTGGTTCTAAACTGAAATTTTGATTACTGTTAGGTGTCAATTGGTACTTAACAGGAACTTTGTTGGCTATTAGGTTTCAATTGGTACTCAACTGATACTGAGGGATCGGTACTATTGCACCAATTGCTACCAATTTCCCGCAGGGTTCTGAACGGCTGGTTAGATTTGCATGAAATTTAGTCTTAGCAGAGAAGTGTCACGTCTTAATTGAAGAAAAAATTAATTTTATAAAATTTTTATAAAAGCTGTAGAATTATAATAAAATTTATAAAATTTTATTTAATTTTATAACATTTTGATTTTATTTGTTAAATATTAATTTTATAATTTATTTTTCTTCTTTTTACTTAATTTTTTAACAACTTTTTTCTTCTTATTTTTTTTTTCAGTCAACTTTATCGCTCTTCCAGTTTCAATTCCTCAGGTCGTAGTTCCAACTGTGATAATTCAGAATCTGATATGTATCCCGATATGGAGGATGTACAAAATATTAATTATAAGGTAAGTCTTTAAATAAGAATTAAAGGCTGAAAAATTAAAAATAAAAAAAATACGTAATAGAATAGATTAACGTAAGAAAATTTTAATTTAAAGATTTTTTACTTAAACTTATTACATAATTTAAAATTTTTTTATATTTTAGTTTAAAAATATAAAATAATTAAGAAAAAATTTAAAACGTAACGTAAAGAAATTAGCTTACGTTACGTAAAAAATAATATAAAAAATAAATTTCTATATTTTAAAAAAAAAAAAATAAAAATAAAAAATTTTTTATTTTTTTGTATTATTTCTTACGTAACGTTAACTATTTTTTTTACGTAACGTTTTTTTTTTTTTTTTTTTTTTTTTTTTTTTTTTTTGTTTTCAATTTAATTGGCCTTTAAATTTAAAATGTTAACAATTTCTTTAACCATTATTGTTTTCAATATTTTAAGTTTTCTTTGAAAACATTTCTTCACACAATTCCAGTGAAAAGCTAAAGACACCCACTCACACTTTTTTTTATTTTATTTTTTTGGTCTCTATTGTTTTAGAAATTTCAGCTACTGTTTATTGGAAAGTGCATTATTATTTGCTTGCAGTAATCGTTATTTATTTCGTTTTTTGTTTAAATACTTTTTTATCGCAAGGTCATTGTTTCTATTATTGAAATTATAGTGGCGCTTTTTAAATTCGTTTAGGCTTATCTTTTGACAATGAAATTTCGCTTTTGAAAAACTATAATTGCTTGTGTAAAAAGGTGATTATTTAAGAGATTGTTTTAATAAAGATAAAGTTAAGTGTTTTATAAATGATTAAATAATAGAAATAAATTATAAATAATATTTAGTTTCTTAACAAAAACCAAAAAAAAAAAAAAGGAGAAATTTTTTAAGGCATCAATTATTTTTTAAATTTTTTGATGAAAAAATATTATTTTTAAAACTCAAATATTTTTTTATATTTAGTCTATAATTCTGTTTATTTAATGTAAAAAAATTGTTCTTTGTTTTATATTTAATTTGGGAGATATTTTAATTTTTAAGAAATGTAACCTCTTAGCGTATGATTGATATTAATTCTGACTTAATTTATATAATCATTTATAACTTCTATGTTTATTTAAGTATATAAAAAATTTAAATGGTTTTGAAAAGCTAACATTCCAGGCTTTAAGAAGTAAAAGCTGCAAAATTTTTAAGAATTTTTTTTAGAGACGAAAATTTTGTAAAAAAAAAATTTAGAAAAATTATTTTTTTTTATCTTTTAATTTAACTTCTAACTTATTATACTTCTTTTTTTTAATCAAAAAACTGTTTATTTAAATTCTTATTTTTTTAACAACAACTTCCGTTTCCCGTTTATATATGTATATTGACAACAAGAAATTACGTGATTTATTTTTTTCTTTTTAATTTCATTGCATCTTTTAAAACATTTCCTTAACATTGTCTTTTTTTTCATTCATTAATTTCTTTAGCTCTTTTTTTATTATTAAATATAAAATCAAATAAATAAAAATTATGTTTGTTGTGCATGTTAACTACAATTTCATTAAAACAAAAATATTTGCATAAAACTTTTTTTGTTGTTGTTGCTGTTAAATTGTCTTCTTATGGTCATTCCATTACACCTTTTCTTTTAGTGAGATATGCATATCATTATATTATTTATTGATTTCTTATTATTAATAAGAATTAATATTTTTTTCTATAAAATTATGCAATTTGTTTTTGTTGTTGCAGTTGCTAATATTCTTAAAAAGCTTAACAATCATTTAATTCTTTTTTTTTTTTTACAATTGTTATTATATGTTTGGGAGTCTTATGCGTTTTTATAGAGGGAAATATAAACGTCAAACAAGTCTTAATTTGGTAAGACACCAACCAACAGCAGAAACAAAAACAACAACAACAATCAGCCAACCAACAATTGGTAATTTAACCAATTGACATAAGGTGTGTGTGTGCTTTTTTTTGTAGAGTGTCTGTCTTTATGTCTGCTTGATATAAAGGGAGTTTTTGAAGAATAAAAAAAATAAAAATAAAAAGAAAAAATTAAATATTTTGAACACGTGTTTAAGTTAAATGTAAATATCCGTTGCAAATAGTGGTATTTATGCAAAGAAATATTATGCAGAAAAAAATATAAAAAGAATTATTAAACAATTAAATATTCTGCAAGAGAAATAAATTGTTAAAATAATTCATATAATTTTTTAATAAAAATTCACAATCTATTTTAATATCATAGTCTGATATATAGTTAGCTTTATAGTCTATAGTTTCGGCTAGTATAGACTATAGTCTATTTAATAGTTTATAGTCTTGCTTGCAGTCTAATTTATGGTCTAGTTTATTGTGCTGACTATAGTCTAGTTTATGGTTAATACTATAGGTCACTATATAGACAAGACTATAGTCTAGCTTATAATTTAGTCTAGTTTATAGCTTTGCTTACAGTTTATAGTGCTGACAATAGTGTAGTTTATAGCCTTGACTATAGTCTACTTTATAGCCTTGACTATAGTCTATTTAATAGCCTTGAGTATGGTCTAGTTTATAGTATTGAATATAGTCTAGTTTGTAGTCTTGACTATAGTCAAGTTTATAGTTTTGAATATAGTGCTGACTATAGTCTAGTTTATATTCAAGACTATAGTCTAATTTATAGTCAAGACTTTAGTCTAGTTTATAGTATAGACCATAGTTTTTTGTATAGACTTTAGTTTATCGTCTAGACTTTAGTTTGTAGTCTAGATTATAGTTTATAGTCTGGACTATAGTTTATAGTCGGAAAATTGTTTATAATCTAGCTATAGTCTAGTTAATAGTTTAGACTACAGTCTAGTTTATAGTCTTGACTATAGTCTACTTTATAGTTTTGACTATAGTTCACTTTATAGCCTTGACTATTGTCTTGTTTATAGTCTTGACTACCATCTAGTTTATAGTCTTAGCTATAGCCTAGTTTATAGTCTTGACTATAGTCTAGTTTACAAACTTGGCTGTAGTCTTGTTTATAATCTTGACTGTGGTCTAGTTTATAGTCTTGACTATAGTCTAGTTTTTAGTCTTGGCTATAGACTAGTTTATAGTCTTGACTATAGTCTACTTTATGGCCTTGACTATGGACTAGTTTATAGTCTTGACTAGAGTCTAGTTTATAGTCTTGACTATAGTCATGTTTATAGCCTTGGCTGTAGTATGATTTATAGTGTCTAGTTTATAGTCTTGGCTATAGACCAGTTTATAGTCTTGGCTATCGTCTAGTTTACAGTCTTGACTGAAGTATAGTTTATAGCCTTGACTGTGGTCTAGTGTATAGTCTTGACTATAGTCTTGTTTACAGTCTGGACTAGAATCTAGTTTATAGTATTGACTATAGTCTAGTCTAGCTTAGCCTAGTATATAGTTTAGTTAGTAGTCTTTACAATAGTATAGTTTGTAGTATTGACTTTAGTCTTGTTTATAGCAATGGCTATAACCTTGAGTATATTCTAGTTTATAGTCTTGACTATATTCTAAAGTTATAAGCAAATATATAAATAATTAGCTAATTAATATTAATCATACGTCATGTGGTTTCGAAAATAGTTAATAAGCTTCCAAAGTTTATAACTTTTAAACCACTCAATGGATTTAATAACTATTTATAGCAAAATTAAAGTGCTGGACTTAAGCTTTACAAAAATAAAAACAGAAAATATGTATTTTAAAAAGGAACAGAGCTATAATGCAATAAAATGAAGCTTAACGATTTATAATTTTTATTTTAGTTTTTTAACTAAATTTCTAAGACTTTTCATTTCTTATTTAATATATTATTTTTGTTCTTTTAGTCTTTCTATTGCCATTGTTCATTATATTTTTTTATTATTAAAATTATTTATTTTTCAAACAAATATTCATTTATAATTTTAACTATTTCAGTTTGTAATTATTGTAGGTGTAGTTTTAAATCAACACCCACACTCTTAAGTTTTAATCTCAGCAAACATATTTATAATAAATCATTTAATAATAATTTGCCAAATAAATAAATACAAAATCTAGCATAATTTTAAAGCTTTAAATAAAACAAATACTCTACAGTTTTGTGGGAATTTAGACATTTGTTTCAACAGAGACTTTAATTTACTTGTATAATATTTTTAATAGAATAAAAAATTGAAATTTAAAATAAGTTTATTAACCCTTATTTAGAGCATTAGACCTCAAACTAACTAGTCATAATGGTCTTAAGAGACCTAGAAAAAAAGGCAATAAAAAAGAACATGAAAAAAAAAACGCCCTCTAAAAGAAAATCAATTTTCTTTTCATTGTAAGTAGCCTAAAAATATAGTTACTGGGTTTGCTTTCGGTTGTTGGTCTAAGACTTAATTGTTTAACAAAACATAAAAAGCTTAAGAAGAAATAGTAAATGATATAATTAAAAGAAATTAGCAAATGAGGGGAATATATTAAAAAGAAAAACTTAGCAAATGAAATTTGTTAGTTCTAGGAAGTTTGAAAAAGATGGGAAATTATTTGATAAGAAATTAAGTGAAAATTTATTAAATAAATTTTAAAAATTATATAATTTATTGTTTTTTTTATTTATTTTATAGATTTTTTATTTAATTTTTAGGTATTTAATTTTGTTATTTTGTGACGTATGATTAATATTAATTATGGGGTCTGTTTAATAATTCCTGTATAGAATTGGGAGTCTTAAAGCTATTTTAAAAATTTAAAGGGAATTTGTTTAACAACATTTAGAGCTTTTCATAGAAATATTTTTGAGATTTTTAAAAATTTTTTTAAAAAGAAAATTTTTTAGTTAAAAATAAAATTTGAAAAAATTTATTTGGCAATTTTTATATTTTTGTGAAATTTTTTATTTAAAAAATATTGAAATAAATTTATTTAAATGAATTATAAATAATATGTTGGTAGACTAATATAAACTAAAATCATTTTTCTAAAGAAACTTTAATTATTATTTTTATTTTATTAACAAAATAATTTTAATTATTTTTTCTCTTTTAAAAAAATTTTTTGATTTAATCTTACATCTGACCTAGTTTCAAACAAATTTATTTTCTTCATTTAAATATTATTTTTCATCTGTTTACTTCAAAATAATTCTAATTGCATTAAGAAAAACTAAAAAAAAAATCACTCATGTATGCAAGAAATTAATTTCTATGTTGAAAAATAATCATAAAATCAACATAATTAAGGTGTGTGTGTGTTGTGTGTAGTGTTTATTTATAAACAAAATTTCCATTTTTGTTTTATTATTTGAAAACTTACCAACCATATTAAGTAGTTATATGGAAATTAAGCTAAAGCTTAAGTTAAAACAAAATAAACAAAAAAATAATGTTAAAAAAGAAAATTTAATGTAATAGAAAACATAATTCCCAAGCTCTAATAAAACAAATTTTCTGCAACATTAAACCATTAAAAGTAATAAAAAAATAAAAACAATTAAATTCTGCAAACATCTAAACAAATAAAAATATAAAATCTACTGAAAAAAAAGAAGCTTTAGAAACAACATCCAACAAAAAAAAATTACTCAACATTTGAAAATAAATCTTAATTTTCCCACTCCAGCCTCAAGCTGGCAACTCTTAGACTTAAAACAGTTTTGTTTATAAAATTTATTGTCTAAATTAAAGTTGCGGGTGTTTTTTTATTTTGTTGTTTTTTGCTCTGCTCTCTAGCTCTTTGCTCTTCTAGTCTAGCCAACAGCTTTTCTGTTATAAATTTTTTTTTATTTTTTGCTGCCTAATGTCTGCTGCTTTTTTAAGATTTTTTTTTTAGGTTTTTGTATCAAAAATGTTAACATATTTTTTTCCCTGGACTTGTTGCAATTGTTTACATAATTGTAATTTGTTATTACTGGAAAAAATAGCTCACAGCATGTGTTTGAGAAACAAACAAAAAAATCGATTTTAAATATGGAAAATAATTGAACAAAAATAATACTAAAAATAAAAATAAAACTATAAAAAAATACACTAGACTAAAGACCAGACTATAACATTTATTTAGCCATAACTCAGCTATTTAAAACGCTATAATATTTTATAAAAATTTGTTTAAAGTTTAAAAAATATAAATCTAGAAAAAAAAAAAAATCTTAAGCAAAATATTCAACTTTGTACCACTGTAGATCACTGTATAATACAGTAAACTAACTTAAATAAAAATTTTCTAAAAGCCTAACTTCCTGTTTATAACATACATAAACATTTCTTAACCCTTAACTCATAATCTAAAAGATTTTTTTTAATTATCTACTAATAAAAAATAATTTTAAAATATATTTCCTTTAAAAAACTCAACTTTAATGCTACATAACTTTTTTAAAAATCAAAATTCACTTTTGAAAATTTCAATACCTTAAAGCTTATACTCTTCTCTATAATTTCCTCATACATTACTTTTCTTTCTGAGCAATAGTTTTTTAGATTTTTTAATTTTTCCAAATATTTAATTATTTTTCTTAATTTATTTATTCAACTTTTTTTTTATTATAAATCATTTTTTATCCAAATTTGATTTTATTTCATAATATTTTCTTAAAGCTCTCAGTCTGCTCTTTAATATTGTCCTACATCACTTTTAAATCCCATGAAAACTTTAAAAGTTATTAACTTTTTAAGAAAATAAACCAGCATAAAACCAACCTGACGTATGATTATTATTAATTAAAGGAATAATTTTTTTATATGCTTATAACTTCTATAAATTTAAAGCTTTTTAAAAAATTTAAAAGGCTTATAAAACTCTACAAATAAGGCTTTATTTTAAATATAAAAATTATAATAAAATAGTTTTTCTTCATATAAAAATTTTAAGTTAAAATTGAAAATCCTAAAAATTTTTATTAATAAATTTTAAATTTTCTTTTGTTTTTTATTTAAATTTTTAATATTATATAATTTATATATTTTTAATAACATAACATCCTTTAAAATGCCTATAACATTTATCTTTTTAAACATCAGCTACCTTTTAAGCTTAAACTAACCCTCAAAAAAACCATTAAACTACTTAAAGGATTTAACAATTTGTATTAAATTTATTTTCTTTTCTTTTTATTTGCAGGTATGTTTTTATTTTCTTAAAAAACCTTTTATATAACTGCAAAAACCCCCTAAATCTATCACAGTAAGTTGTCTAAAGAGGATTTTATTTAACTAGCCTATATAAACAAATATTAGCTAATCTTGCTCTCACAATTCAAAGCCTATAAATAATTCTCTAAGGTTTATATATATATATGCAACCTAAAACACCCTTCAACTAAAATAATTTTAAATGTTTTTTATATTCACTTTAGTTGCCATGACAATATTTGCGTGCAGAAAAACCAAAAAATTATAATGATTTTTTTTTTAACAAAAACCCACCTTTATTTTGTTTCCCATCTTTCTATTTATTTATTTATTTATTTATTTATCTTTTCAATATTCTTTTTTTCTAGAAATATTTAACAAAATAACAATTTTAAAGCGACATCTGAAAAGTGTGAATAAATATAAATAAAATAAAATAAGCAGCTCAAAAACAAAACGAAATAAATGTTAATCTTTTTTGTCAATTGTGTTAGAATAAATATTTGTTATTATTGTTGTTGTACTACTACTAGTAGCAATAGTATATAGTATTTAGCAAGTTTATTTAGTCTGCTTTTATAAGCAAAACTACAAAGAATTTTGTTGTTGTTTGAGCTTTTGTTATTCTACGACAATAAAGAGAAATAAAAATAAAAATATTGGAAATTGTTGTTAAAGAGGGGAAGTAGGTGAAAAGGAGGAAATGAATATGATTTTAAAAGTAGACTACACGCGCTAAATTATAGACTATAGAACATAATAAAGACTAGAATCTAATACAGACTGTAATCTAGACTGACTATAGTCTGACCGTAGCCCAGAGAGACTATAATCCACACTATAGTATTAACATAAACCATACTATAGTCGAGGCTATATGCTGACTATATTCGAAATTATGCTATGACTATAGTCTCGACTATAGGCACACCATAGTCTAGACTATAGGCTCACTATAGCCTCGACTATAGGCTCACTATAGTCTCGACTATAGGCTCACTATAGTCTCGACTATAAGCTGACTAAAGTCTCGACTATAGGCTGACTATAGTCTCGACTATAGGCTGACTATAGTCTCGACTATAGGCTGACTATAGTCTCGACTATAGGCTGACTATAGTCTCGACTATAGGCTGACTATTGTCTCGACTATAGGCTGACTATAGTCTCGACTATAGGCTGACTAT
>MINK01001813.1:0-27386 GCA_001735545.1 Phormia regina
AAATTGAAATCCAACAAGTTGAACACAAAAAAAAAAAAAAAACATAAAAGAATAGAATTAAGATGAAATAAAAAAATACGTTAGTATTTGTGAACATTGCAAGCAATTACATACTACCAACATGTTTTTGTCCTCTATTAAATATTTTTTTTTTATTTTATTTCATCGTCTTCCTTTTTCGACACACCAAACAATTGACAAAATTGACAATGCTGTCAAATGTCCTTTTAATTTAAATTCTTTAACTTTTTTTTTCTCAACGATTTTGTATTTTTTATTCTTTTTTTAGGTTTTGCTATCACAACGACTACAACAAAAACACGAAGAACATGTAAAAGAAATACTTTAGTACATAACTCGAAATATAAAGTCAATTTCCAAAACAAGAAAGTGTTAAGCTTTCAAATGAAAGGGGTGCGCCAAAAAGGAAGCGACAAGTTAAATGGAACGAGATGATAATAATGATAGTGTTGGTGTTGGTGTTGTTGGTTGATGGTTGATGATGGTATGGCTAGTAAGAAGGTTAAGCAGTGGGAGTTAGTAGCAAGTAGATTTGTACAACACAAAACAAAAAAATACATAAAACTGACAGTACAAAATAGAACATTGTGAATTGGAATCTTGTGAAAGGAATTTCTATTTAAGAATTTGTCATGTCTTGAGCTATCAACACTTTTTCTTTCTGTTCGTTTGCGTTGTATTTGTTCTTGGTGTTTTTTTTTCTTTTTCTTCATTTTTTGTTTTTACAATAAATATAAAATATCACAGAAATCTAAAGGAAAACTTGATGTTGTTGATGGGTATTTGCAAAAAGTAGAATTTTTACAAGAAGAAAGTTTTAGATTATTTAAGATAAGCTGGAACTAAACTGAAAAGAAAAAAAAATAAATATTTTACAAATATATATGTATGTATATGTGTGTATGCATATATGTGTGTGTATTGAAAAATGTTGGAAATTTTAAAGCAATGAATGAAAAAATTTTACCCACTTCAAGTGATAAAGTCAAAACAATATTTAGTATTTATTAAGCAACCCTTTAAAAAGGTTGATTTTATTATCCTTTTAACCATTATATGTGTCACAAATACCTAGATAACACCTATAAGTTACTACACACAAGCATGTGTGTGTGTGTCATGTACACATGAAACAAAATTTTCTACAAATCAAAATACATATGTATCAAGCCGTTTTCTAAATTTTAGATATTTTTAAGATTATAGGGATTTACTTTTCGTGTTAATATGAAAATATAAAAAATTATTCCGTTTTTTAAACGTCATCACAGAATAAGGTCCGTTTTTCAATTGGAGCATTATTTCAGAAACTAGAGCCAATTGAAGATTTTATAACTTTTTTCATGAAGATAAAAAATGATCACAGAATAACGTTCGTTTTTCAATTGGAGCGTTATTTAAGAAACTAGAGCCAATTTAAAATTTTATATAATTTTTCGTGATCACAGAATAACGTTCGTTTTTCAATTGGAGCGTTTTTAGGAATCTAGAGCCAATTTAAGATTTTATATAATTTTTCATGGAAATTGAAAGTGATCACAGAATAACGTCCGCTTTTCAATTGGAGCGTTTTTTAAGAAACTAGGGCCACTTAAAAATTTCATATAATTTTTTATAAAAATATGATGTTTGATGACGATTAAAAGTGATCACAAAAAAAACAAACGTTCCTTCTTTCAATTGGAGCGTTATTAAGAAACTAGGTTTTTTATGAAAATTAAAGTTTGGAAAAAAGATAAAAGTGATCGAAGTTTAGATGCTGCTTTCTTTTTTAGCTTTTCTTTCTCAATTTAAATTTAAATATGTTTTGCAAATGTAGACAGAAACGTAACCCTCTCTTTAATATTCTTTTATCCTGTTAATGTAATTTGTTTTAACTTTGGAAAGATTATTTTTCAGTTTTGTTTGAAAAATCTTTAATAATCATTTAGACTTTGAGTCATATAAATTTCATTTTAAAATTTATGACATATTCAGTCATCGTAGTTGACTGAGTTGGTTAGTGTGTGTAGGACAGAAGGTTGGAGTCTAGTTGGTGGCTTCAATGTCAGGAATTTTGTTTAAAGTTTTTTCTTATTTTTATAAAAAGTCTTTCATAATGAAAAAACGTAAAATTTTCATTCATTCCTTGTTGCTCTTTTTTTTTATTATTTAACAAAGTGATGATGTTACCATATTACATTAGTGTTGTCCATTTTGTGGTTCTATTTTAGTTCCTAGCATTCTTTGCGTTTGTGTATGTGCTATTGTTGTTGTTGTTGCTGTTGTGAGTTAAACATCCAGGAACCAGCAAAAGCCTCCCTTTTTTGCATGTACATATTGTATGATTCGTTTTTTGTTTTTTTTGTAATCTTTTGGTACATAGAGATACAAGAAACACCAGTGAAAAAAAAATTACCAACAACAAGTGAAAATAGAAGAATGTAAATGAAAAATAAAAGAACTATTTCACACTCATCAAGTTGACAAAGAAAAAGTTTTTCATTATTACATTGAGCTGTCACTGGTGCTTTTTTTCAACATCTCGTGTCTATTTTTTTTTTTTTGCTTTTTCATCTTTGTCATTTTAAGAAAAGTATGAAATTTCCATGAAAGATGAGGAGTTTTAAGGACAGAAGAAAATTCCCATTTATATGTAAGTGTGTAATAGTGTTAATACAGGATGGTTGTATGTATGACACATAAAACTTTTTTTCACAATAAAGAGGGTGCTTGGATTACTCATTTTCTTATATTTTTTTTAATTTTATATAACTTCTGATAAGGCGGTGTAGTGTTAATACAAAAGAATTCTTCGTCATACGCATCATATTTCTTGGTCGCTAAAATCATATAAATATATAAATTGGTAAAAAAAAAATAAAATACTGAGTTTTTTCATGTTGGATATAAGATACTATGACTCCTTTTTTATCTTTATTTCATAAAATTTCTTATGCGTTCGTTTAAATGTTTCACCGGTATAGTTTTTTTTTATTTATATTCCTTGTTATATAGATAAATTAGCTTTAAATTTTTAATTATAATAAGAAGACATTGAGGATTAATACTGCACATTTACATACTTATGTATATGGTGGCCTTATAGTTAAACGGAGAGGCTTTTTATTCTGCTACACTTCTTACAAATTTGTTTCGAACTGTAATTTCAGAGATTAACACAAATTTATTTAAATTAAATTCGGATTTCTTCTATAATTTTTATATAAGTAAATATTTTGACTATACGCAGAAAAAATTATTTCAAATTATTTTCTAATAAAATTGTTAACTAACTTTGTACTAGAATTTAATTATATTATTTATTAATATAATAAACTTTCTAATTTATTTAAAATAATTTTTAAAATAAATTCACTTAAATAAAACAATGGGTGGCTTAGATGGAATTCAAAGTGCTAAATAAAAATCAGCTTTTACTCTTTTTTTCTATCAGACATTTAATTTTTTATGGGCATGACTACTATGGCCTCGCCTTTAGGCAGTCACACTTGTATATTTCGAGAACAGTTTGTCTAATTAATATAAATTGTACCTTAATATATAGGGACATAAATTGTCTTTGAGCTGAATTATTTAATTAGTACCGAAAATTTAAAAATTTATTTTTATGAATAGTGGTGAAAATTTTGATCCATGATTCTGAAATTCTTGAACGAATAAAAAATATTGTTGACATACCTTGAAAATTGTTGTATCACTTACAAAAATCGTGCAAAGGGTTCTTGAATTATATAAGTTTGATAAACCATTCTCAAATTTTATAGTGTTTCCGCTGAATAAAAAAGATCAGTGCCCGTTAGAAAAAAGTGAACGGGTATTTCTACTTAACTGTGAATAAAATTTAGATTTCAGCATCAATTTTAAATGAAAATACCTTATTTTATTTGCAGCATTACTAGCTTTAAGATAAAGATGATAAACTGTAACATTTTAGATGTCTTCATTTATCACCTTGTAGACCTGATGGGAAAAAAAGCACATTCTCGTTTTTAGCACATCAAAATACATCAAGTACAACTATTCGTCTAGGGTGGAGGATTTTTTTTTTTTTGTTGGCCAGTGTAATTAACGAAAAAGATGGGGGGTATATTGATTTTGTCATTCTGTATGTAACATGTCGAAATAATCGTTTAAGACCCCATAAAGTATATATATTCTGGGTCGTGGTTCGATTCGTCGATCTAGTCATGTACGTCCATCTGTTGAAAGCAGGATAGAGCTCGAACGGAAAATCGTAGAGAGACGAAATTTGGCCTAATTATTGGTACTATATAAGGTTTGTTTGGGAATTTGAACAAAATCTGTAAGTAAACAACAAAGCTATGGGCAAAATATTAGAAGCACCCTGTGCTGCTAAATCAGTTTTTTGCCGATATCTCTAAAAAAAACCATGTATGACAACGAAATTTTGTACTCTTAAACAAAAGTATATACCATAATGAAATTTTGTACGGTTAGTTCGAGTGTCGATATAAACTTGGAAACATAAAATGGGAGGTGTTCTCCCACTTTACCGCCCACCTTCCATATAAAGAGAAACGTCAAAAAAGATTTACAAATAGCTCAAAGTCAAATGTAACCTTAGAAACAAAGAATGGCCATGGTCTATCTACTTTTCCCGCCCACTTTACCCGTCCACCTGCCATATGAGCAAAATAATGGTAACACAGGGTGTTCATTGTAGTTTCATTTTATAGTTTTCTTCTGATATCTCTTAAACAAAATCATATAGGATAACGAAATTTTGTACGGATAGTTCGAGTGTCGTTATAACCTCGGAAACAAAAAATGGGCGTGGCCTGCCCACTTTACTGCCACCTCCCATATACGGAAAACACTGGAAACACAAGCAGTGTCCTTTCTAAGTTTTAAAGTTTTTACTACTAACTACCTCCACATTTTTAATAAAAAATTGCAAGAGAATTTATTCCTATTTGCTAAATTATTTATGTGCCAGAAGACCTTTTCTCTAAAAAAAATTAAATATTTTAAAATATTTACAACTCTTAAAGTATCCGATTTTGACTTTTCAATTTTAGAAGTAAATAATTTTTGTAAATTTATTTCTGTGAAATCTTAACATTTGAAGTGAATTTATAGATCGATTAATAACCAATTTTCAACAGGTTTCGTCTTTGTGTCAATGTAATTAATAGTGTCTTAATTTAGGCTTGCACCCAATTAGGCTTGCGCATAAGCATTACGGACGGACATCGCAAAATCGACTCAGGAATTTATTCAAAACCGATTAGTATAAACTAAGGTGGGCCTTTAACTTAAGTATTTGTGTTTTAACAAACATTTACAGTTTAAAAAATGTGAATTAGTTACTTTATAAAGGTTATTGTATGTAAAAAGTAAAACTATAATGTTGCTTTTGTTCTGCACAATACTGCATATTTTAGCAGTTATAGCAATAAAATATGTATACTTTTGAAAAAAGTTTAAACTTTTTATTTTATTAATTTTATAAAAAAAGAAATTTAATTTTGTCAAGTTGCAATTCATTTTAAGTATCATAAAATTTTTCTCCATTTCATATAAAAAGCAAAATTCTACGCATATATCATACGTTCTCATTTAAATAAATAATTAATTAATAATATTAATAATGCATTAAGGTTTATAAAATTATATTAAATAAAAGTGTTAATTTAAATGTAATATTTATAAATAAAGTGTTAATTTTAATTAAAAACATTAATTGAAGTTATAATTATTAGTTGAATGTGTGTGTAAGCAATATGTTGTTATGTCTTGTAGGCAGAGCTGCTGCAGCCACTGCAACCACTTCTTTTTGTCTTATTGCTTCCCAGTAGTCAATTTGATGGCAATTTACCAATATTTAAGTATTTAGAGTTATTGGTGAATAGTTCTCTCACATTATGATAATTATTACTTTAGTGACCCTATGGTAAGCGTGAAGAAGACAAAATGCATTTGCAACCAGTAAGGGGATAATGTGAGCTCTTTGCCACAATGTAGTGGTGGATGTGATTTTATGTTCACTATGTGTCACCATGTATGACGATCCCAAGTTAAAGTGACTAAATTTAAATTTAACTAGTGGTGCCTTGTTTTCTGTCCGCCTTAATACGAAATAATTCATTAAATTAATCCTTCAATATTTGGTTATTATAAAAGTACTAAAAATTATTAAAAAAAAAAAAAAACATTCTATAAAAATTGAATTTCCCAACGCAAAAATTAATAAAAAATTCCATAAATAATTCGAACATCTCTTGTGTATAGATCACAAAGAGCTTAAAATTAAATAAAAAGGCATTACTTACTACTTTTACTATAAGTTTTAGTTTTTAGTTCTAAACAGCGTTAAAATAATTCGTTAAATAAAATATTCTTTAAATATCTCACAGCATACAACAGCTCGAACATAAAATGCACCAAATAACTGCAACAGAGGGAAGAAGAAAGGAAGAAAGAACATAGTTCTCTAGTTAGTTGCACTAAAATGTTGTTCTTTATATTCTATTAATAGTTGTGGCAGAGTTAGTTTTATGAGTTATGCACCAAAACCAAAAAAATATAAAAAATGTTGTGTAGTAAAAGTACGCTTTCTGTTTAGGCCCTAAGCCAAATGTCTGCTTTGAAAGTAACATTTTAAACATTCCTTTTTCATAAATTTCTTTTAGTTGGTGTTTGGTTGTTGCCATTTTTCTTTTTTTGCTATTTTATTTGTTTTTCTTTTTCTAACAACATTTCCTTGTATATGTATGTATTGTAAAGGAAATGGAATTTTATGTGACGGATATCTAATAAAATAAATTAGAAATTCAAATGAATTGGAAATAATATTTTTAGCAGGGGGTTTAATAACACGATCATTTTTTTTCGATGTTTGAGAATAGCAGAGATGCATACAATTTGAGGACTATACATAACTCTCAGGAGGGGATCTATGGTGGCTAAAGGAAGAGTTTTTCTTACATAAAATGTTTTTAAATATGATTAAATAAGTTTGTCAGCCTGGGGGTTGTGCTTTCGATTACCAATAGAGACTCTGGTCTGTTTTTGACTACAAAGAGCTATAGTCTTCGTTACTGCGCTCGTTTAGAATAATAATATAATTTGTAATTGTATTGTAATTCAAAAATATCAATAAATAAATATAATTATTTTTGATTTTAAATGAAAGATTTCACTCTTGTCTTAGTGTGAATGCTCCGCTCTTGAGAGGCATGCACACTCTTCTACTACGCCTATCTAAAATATTATTTATATTCAATTAGCCAATTAAACAAATTTCTTATTCTGCCCACTGTGCTGTGTTATAAGTTTCTATTAGAGCCCAAATCTTTGAAGACGATGTAAACTAAATATATTTTTATAGGCTTACCTTCCCTTCATAAAATGCTACGCATAAACAACACTGTTACAACAACATTAAACAACATTTTTTGTGTGTTATTTATTCCTTTAGAGTTTAATGCTTGTTATGTGTTTCTTTGTAGTTGTTCCTTTTATTGTTGTTACTACTTTTTTTTGTGTACAATATTTAATGGTAAAAACTAAAGATGAGAAATGTACACTATACTATAGTACTCATACTACTAAATAGTGCTTATGGATGTGTGAGTGTTCTAAGTACTTATGCGCTGCTCATACTTAAATTCAAGATGTAGTTCATCTTATATAAAATAAAATACTTTGAGAAATAAACATACTAAGTACTTAGTAGGTACTAGTATTATTAGCATAATTCCAACAACTTTACAACAAAGGAATAATATACATATATAGTACTAAAAAACAAAATAACTAAAGAGAATGAAAGAAAAAGGAATTGAAGTATACACACACAAAAACATACATATATTTCACTATATTTAAAGTAAACAACAAATATTTGTACAACTTCCACCCTTAGTAGGTACTTCTAAAGCTCCATCATCATCATCATTATCATCGTCATCTTCGTCATTTATTTGTTAGTTTATTCTACTTGTTACAAATTAGCTAAATTCTAAAATTCAATTTAAACAATTTCAAACAAATTGTCAAAGTTTTAAAAATAAATCAATCATTTGGTATTTACAGCAGAACAATTTACAAGTTTATAATGAATTACTTAAACTCCGTATGATGTACAATATGTACATACATATGTATGTAGGTATGTATGTACAAGCATACTGCTGTTCTGCTTAAATACAAACATTTGGACTCTGCCTAAAGGTTCTTCTTGTTACTTTTTCTCTCGCTCTCTTTTTTTTTTTGTTGCCGTCATAAAGTCCTACACATTAAAATTTTGTTAAGCTCACCCCCTTTAAAATGTATCGGTGGTGTTGTTTTTTTTTTGGCCAAACAATCAATTCACTCAGTCAATTGGTTTTTGGTTGGTTGCCTAGCTCGTTGGATTTTTAGAGTAAAAGTAAAAATTGTTACGCTTGTTTTATAAGTTTCCTCTATATATTTTGTTCCTGAAATGTAACTTGGCCATAGACCAAAAAACAACTACAACAAATTATCACCAAAAACAAGTCATAAATAATCAAAATGTTTGTTTGTAACAAATGTTTTTATGTAGGCATTGCAAATGTATCTATTAGATACAATCACACTTTTATATAAATTTGTTTGGATGCGAAATGATTGCTAATGCTGTTGATGATGGTAAATATTCAGTTTTTTTTTTTAAGTTTAGTTGATAGAGAAACCGTGTAAACGTTTACATACATGTAACAATAGGGTTACAATAACAATTGCAACAACAAATACTAACTTCAACTACTACTACTAAAACATCTACATTGACAATAACAAATAAGTACAAATATTACGATCTCTAAATGCTTCAATATGTATTATAATCATTGCTTAATATGCACTACAGTGAGATGAAACAGTAAAAAAAATTGTTAATCGTTATACCATAAATAAATCCGAATACTTAAATTTCTCTAATAAATATGTATTTGAAGATGGAATATTTAGGAGCAAAGTGGATAGACCAATATAATGTAATATCTAATATGACTTCCTAAAACTAAATTCTTAAAAGATATGCATGTTTGACTGTCTTTTTAATAACTTTTAATCATAAAAAGTGCACTATTATCATGGTTTAAATCAATTAAAAAATTACCCTTATTTCACTGGTCGACCAATAATCCTCCCAAAAGCCCATAAAAATCTCGACCTGATGGGAATGAACTGAAAGCAAATTCGAGTGTAGCAAGTCGAAATCCATATAAGTACTCCAATTTTTTTATTATTTTTTTATTTTATTAAAATGGGTTACTTTAATGTTTATACATTTTCGTTAGATCGTAATTAAAAATTATGTAATCTAATAATACATTTAGGTCATATTTCCTATGGTTATGGAAAATTTACCATCGATTTTTGGTAAAAGAATTGCTGGATTTATTATTAAATATTAAAGTGTTACATTCTTGCGATCACATAAATATAAAAATGTCCCATTGTCCAGTACTCTGGATACAGCTCTAAATGTATTTCCCTAAATGAAGTTTTCTCGTAGGGAAATTTCCGTTTCCAACTTGGAAATAAAAATTAAAAAAAATTATATCTTTTCTTTTACAAAAGAAAATATTGGGTCTTTAAAATACAAATCTAGAACAAGATCGTGTAAAATGAAATAATTTAGATTTGAAATACAAATAACTTCAAAACTATTATGGATTAGTAATCATAATAGTATGATTAAAATAATTTGTAAAACATTTTCTTTATTATATTAAAACTTCACAATGTTCTTCAACATCTGTGTGAAATGTTATGTGAATAAAAAAGTTTAAAGTTAAATATTTATTTTTAAAAATTTTATATTTTGTCCTACTGTGCACTGTACGTTTTCCAACAAATGTGTGTCAAAGTTTGGTTTTTGAAAAGGTTATGTTTTTTCTTTTGGTTTTATTTAAACACTCACATATATAGGATTCAATTACACATACATGTGTATGTGTAAGTTTAGTTACGAATTTGTATACACTAAGCACACAAACGTATCTATATACATACATATTCGCACACACAATACATTTGTGCAAATTCATTCATTTTAATACACACACTCTTGTACATACATACATATACACCATATTCACATGCATACAATATTGTGGTAAATTTTCAATTTTACGCTAGTTTGCAAAATTAGATGCTAATTAAATTTACATATTCCAATTGCACTCTTCTTTGTACGGGGTGATGATGGCATTTCTTGCTGGTAATGTTAGCGGCGTCGCCAATGTTCATGCTATTGCCAACTCTAACACTAACAACTTTGCCAAATAACACTAATATACAAACACAAACACAAGTGTGCATAATAATACATACTTACTTATTTGCTAGATCTTAATAACTTTAACTAGTGCTAAAAGAATTTTGCCTTTGTTTTGTACATTTTGAATAAAAAAAAACAAACTATTTATTGTGAAGCTCATTTGGATACCATTTAAATAGTATTTCTTTCTTTTGTTCAAGTTTTTTGTTTTACAGGTTTGTTTTTTGTTTCGTTTTTAAGCTTTTGATATAATTTTTCAAAAGTACAACCATTTAATTTAGTCAATTCACAGTTGTTGTCTAAACACATTGTTTTGGTTGCAAATGGTAAAATGCCAACCTATTTGGTGTTTTTCTCATATGTATTGTTGTTGTTTCGTTTCGTTTTTTTTTTGCTGGCATATGTAAAATAGATGAACTTCATGGACTTGAAAACGTAGATATATATATATGTGTGTGTATTTGCTAATAGCCTTAGTAGTTGTAGATGTAAATAGTTTTAACAATAGAATATTGTGTTCTAGTTCCCTCTTAATTAGTCCTTTGACCACAACATTAATGTTTTGCAAAAAGAAATTTACATTGAATATTTTAAAATTTATTCTAAATAGTACTTGGTTTGACAAATATTTTGCATTAAGCTTATATTAATAGTTGGTACTTTCAAAATGTTAAATGGAATTTAAATAGATATTAGGGTTAACAAAAAACTATACGCATAAGTTTGAAAAGAGAATACAGTTGAAGAAAATAAAAACTCAGAATTTTTATTTTTTCCTTTAAGGAGGAATTTTATTCAGTTAAATACTACATGTTTGTTATCACTTAACTGGGAATCAAATCATGAATTGTGCTTAAATTTTTGTGATACAATTCTTCTTTATTCCATGTTCGGCTTTAAGATTATGATAAACTGAAACATTTATTATAGTTTTTTGGACACTAGTTTTGAAAGTTACGGTGGCTAGAAGATATCATTTGTACATTATTATTAAAAAAAAAAAAACCTAAAAGCTGTTTAGTGTTTAATTCATCGTTAACCATCAAGTCCAACAATTCATGTTTTGGGGAAGATTTTTTCTTAGCTTTAATATGTTCCTAAAAGAAATTGGTAATTTTTACTTTTTTCACATGTTGCAAAAACAAATCTACAAAAATCGACAATAATGTTTTTAAGAATGAAAAAATATGTATAAAATTTATTTTTTTTTTTCTTCTCAAAGCAGCACTAACAGACTGTGTTAACTTAAGATTTACTTAAAAACAATTTTAAGTCGATTTTTTTACATATACAGTGTTGCGCAGAAAAAAAGCAAAAAAAAAAAAAAATGGGTAAACCTAAGAATAGTTATATTTTTTAAAATATTTGGCTTAAAAAAAAAAAATGAAATAATGCATATTAAGCCTTAACCGCGAAAATATCGTAAGTGCAGAAAACAAAACATTACAATAAGAGCATTTTTGTGATTGTTTACAAATTGTTGAATGTATGAGAAATGCCATTTACCATAAAAGACCGATGATGTAAATGATTCTAAATTATAGATTTCGAAAATGTTGTCGGTTACTCGATATATTAAAGGATTAACAAAAACAAAAAATAATTTAACTTTGGCTATTCAGAAAAACTGGAATAAAACACTACAATCTTCAAACAAGAGTGTGTACAACAATAGCAACATGTTAATATTTTGTCTCATTTTGTACTATTTCTGATATTCTATCTTAAAATAAGAGCAACTTTAATGCGATTAATGTCTTTTGATTGATTTCCCTAGTATAGTTTCCAATTGAATTTGTTGGCTATATAACACCTTGGACTGCACTGATTTTGAAATCTTAGAAAACATGTTCCATAGAGTTTTGCATCTGGGAATAAGACCACATGGTTAAAAAATTCTAGCAGAAACTTTAAGCAATTACATTTAATCAAATCCTTCAAAGGTTTTAAAATATATTTAGTATTTTTCCCTCCAAAAACATAGAATTAAACAAAGATATTTTTCTATGCATGACGACATACCTGTGGTTTTTCATAACCTATTAACACAAATTTGTGTACTTGTGATTTCAAATTTGAAGAAATAATTTATAATTTACCATTAACTGAGAAGTGTCTTGGTGAAAAAAGAGAGGTCATAACCTTAAAGTTCTTAAAGTAAGAGCTAATATCAATTTGATTTTTCCAACTATTGAAGAGAATACACATTGTGATATTTAGAATTATAATCAGTTTTTTCTTTTTATTTTATTATCAATATTCAATAACCTAGCCTCTAGGCCATAAGCGGTTACATATTTCAACTCAAAATTAATGCTACTAATTTTGTTTTAATTTTCTAAAAAAAAAAATGGAAAAATAGAAAATCATTTATTAAAAAAATATAAACATTGCTTCACTTTTGCAACTTACTGTATGCATGTTGCAAAAGGTATATTTCAGAATTTCGCGTTTATCGCTAAAAAAGGAAAAACATTTTATTGAAAATAGTGAAATTTTTTTCAACTAATGTGAAATAAAAAAAAAACATTAAAATTATTATCTTTCTTGTCTTTAAATTTATTAGTTGGTATTTTTTTATTTTAAATTTAAAAAACAAAATTTTAAATTTTTTAAGCAAAACTTCTTTTAATATAAAAGTAGATATAAATATTTACGTATTCATGTACATATATAGTGTTTATATACCTTTGCACATATATTAACTATAATGATCTCAATGAAAAATATCTTGACCCAAAATGCTTATGTAGTAAATGTGCAAAGAATCCACCTTTAAACATAGAAATGAACGACTTTCACTATATTACAAAACATTATGCACAAAACTATTATTAGTAATTTAATATTTTCACCAATTGGCAATATTCTCACTTTAAATCCATTTACCTTATATAAAAGGAAGACTTTGCTGTTAAGTTTGTGTTTTACTAAATTATTTTATGTTTAATTTAATTTTTATTTATGTACTAGACATTGGCAAATACCAAAAAATTTTAATAACATTATTCGCATAAAAAAAAACATCATTATCATTACTACGTTAACTGGACCTATCTGATATAACATACACATTCGCATATAAATTAAAATCTAATAAAATTATCTACCAAATTTAATTGTTTAAAACTAATAATCAATATCTTTGAATGTAAATCTCATTGGTATACCAGGCACATTTACAAAATTCGCTTTAAAAGGTTTTGAGGCATCATAATTAAATTCTACTTCAAAATTTCTTATTAACTTTAAAATTACCATCTCCATTTCCATTTCAGCTAAACGTTTGCCCACACAAATACGTGGTCCTATGCCAAAAGGTAAATAACTAAATGGATCAATTTTATCTTTCTTATTATTATCATCTCTTAGCCAACGTTCGGGCAAAAATATATCAGCTTGAGGGAAAAAGTTCTCATCTTTAAGTAAACAATTTGAATTCATAAACACATTTGATCCTTTAGGTATTTTATAGCCTGATAATACCACATTTTGTATGGGATTACGCAGAGGTCCGGTACCATTTGGATAATAACGTATGGCTTCTTTAATAACAGCTCTTAAATAGGGTAAATTTTTGATATCATTTTCATTAAGTATGGTATTTTTGTTAGGCATAACAGTTAGAATTTCTTTTCGTAGTTTTAGTTGTTTATCGGGATTTTTAGCTAAACATAGCAAAATAGCAATGAGAGTAACACTAGTCTGTAAAAAGAGAAAAGAGAAATAATTATATGGCATTTAACATGATTGCTTTCTAACTCACTGTATCAACACCGGCAATTAACATATCCATGGCAGTAACTACAGCCAATTTTTTATCTATTATAAGTAATTTCTCCAAAACACTATACAGTTCTTCATTATTCTCTCCTTTCTTTTGTTTCTCCTCGATTTCTTTAAGTGTTTCGTTAATATAATTGTGCGTTATTCTAAAAAGATCTTCTTGGACTTTCATACTTTTGTAGTAGGTGGGGGTACGTATAACTTTCCACATTGAAGGTTGTATATCCAATTTGAAGGCATAGACAAAATTTAAACGTGTGCATTCAATTAAACGTTCCGCTTCAGGATTATTACGAGCTCGACTTATAAGACCCAATCTACGATTAAGAGCCACCAGGGAAATGGATTCAAAAGCTAAACGATTAAGTTCATTGTCAAAATTAGCAGGAACTTCCAAAGTTAAAGGATCACGTATATCTTTAATGCTGAAATTTTTATTTAGACACATTATACGATAAAATTAATAAGAAGTTAAAAAAAAAAAATATTATTACCGTTGAATAAATTCTTCATTAATCTCTTGCAATGGTTTTAAATACATATTCAAATTTTGTGGTTTCATTAAAACCGGATTGACCGCTGAACGCATTTTACTCCACTGTTCACCTTGTCTGAAATAAATTTCATTTTAATTTAATTTCGAATAAAAGTGCACATTTCACTTACGATACTGGCAAACCAATGGTTTGTTTAAAGAAATCTCCTTTAATATTTTCACGAAAATGTCTAACTGAATCAAGAACTTGTCTTTGAGGCCATTGACCTTCATTGCGATACACAGTCTCAATATCTTTGGTATTGAAAACCATAACCATATCAGGTCTACCAAATAAACCGGGCAATACATAAATATCACCATAACGTTTGCGCATTCCTACAGCATAATCAAAAAAAGATGCATCTTGAAATTCACCACCTGGCATAAAATCACGTACAAAACTTAATATACTGGGACGAGGTATTGATTTATAATCCAAAGCAGTATCATAATTTGTTGTAAACTAAAATAAATCATATTCAATAGTACTTCTAAAACAAAAACAAATTTCTTTATTTACCGTGTTTTGTGTACTCAATAACCTTTCCATTAAAAAAAGATAATTTTTTATTTGAGTTGTTATTGTTGTTTGACATGATATTTTGCGCGCTAACATTTTGTTTTGTATAAATTTTTTAAAGAATTTTAAATAAATACCCGACCTTACTGTTCCAATGTTTAAATTAAACTACATAAAATTAAATTTGTTTTGAATATAAATAAATTTCTCTCTTAATATTTTGGCTGATAACAGGTTTGTTGTTGGCGCTGTTATCAGTTAAAAACACTGTCTATACTAAGCTTTAATCTCAAGTAGTTGATCAGTAGATATTGTTTATATGTTGGTAATTGTCAAACGTAAACTTAAATGTGAATCATTTAGACAAGAGGTCTGAAATTACCATGAAAACTGATTTTTTTTCTTAAAATATAATTTGCAAAATCATTAATTACACGGTGTGTAAACAACTATAGACTAGAACAGATTAATGTAAAATATTGTAAAATCTTAAAATAGGTCTCGGGGAACTTCAGCCTATATTTAGTGTTAAACCCACATTTTATTAAATGTATATTAAAAATCCATAAATGTTTTGCTTTAAATAATTTTTGAACTAAAAAATAAATATTAAAAATGAAATAAAAACGAAATCTTAAGCATTATATTCGGCTTGGAATCTTTTATACCCTTCACCCAATGTTGGAGGCTAAAAAAAAATTAATAAATTTTAAAGTCGATGAAACAAAAAGACCAAATGAAGACCACATTAATGAAAAAAGTAACCAGCTAGAAGGTTGTAGTCATATCAGCAGAATCTATATAAACAACATCAATGTTTTTAAGTTGAGGCGGTAAAGTGGGTGGACCATGCGTTTAAGTGACCTTCAAACTATTTGTAAAAATTTTCCTTATCGTACATTCCTTTGTTTAATAGATATCAGTATAAAAGTATGATTTTTTCCATTTTCAATACCAAACAAACCTTATAAAAGACAAATATTTGAGCCAAATTTCGCCCCGGGTTATGCCGTTCAAATCCTATCGTGCTTTCAATAGATAGACGACCATAGCTAGATCAACTCAGATTCTAACGGGGACTCATAAAATGTATACTTTATTGGGATATAAGTGATTTTTCGACATCTTTTAATTGGAAAGTAAAAAAAGGTTTTTTATAAATTTATTAAAAAAACTCTGAAAAACATTTGTGACTGATCAGCTTTCAAATGTCGAAAAACACATTTTGGCCGATATCTCAGATACTAATAAAGCAATTGAATTGCTTTCTTGAGCACAACAATTCTAAATAAATTTAATTATCTTCAATAACATGAAGAATTGAAATTCTCTATATATATATAGATCGATTTTAATCAATTATTTAGTTAAAAAAATCTTTTAAAAATTTTGAATTCTTCATATATATAGTAGCTTAAGAAGAAAAAAAAAATAGATTTTTAGACAACAAAAACTACTTTAAAGGTATCTTCGGTGTTTTGGAGATATCTTGGCTAATTTTAAATTGATTTTACTTTTTTTTTTATTAGGGTTCTTTTTCCTACAATTTGATGTATAAAACATTAATTATGGGTTTCTAAAAACTATTTTCAACAGATAGAAGGCCCGAAAGACATGGTATCAATTATTAAGCTAAGCACAAAAAATATACATTTATGTATATATACAAAGTATTAAACGTTTTCTATGTTGCTTAACACTCCTTTCTTGCAACTTATTAAAAAATGACAAGCTGTTGACAAAAAAAAAAATATTTTTTGAGCCGTCATGCCTTTAACTACAAGCAATAATCTCATTATGATCACAATATCGCTTTAGTTTTTATTATATCTGTATATCATTATATATCTACATATGTATATACAAATTATTTTAAAAGATATTTATCTTAATTTATTTATATTCTAATAGTCTATATCTTTAAATGTAATTCGCATTGGTATACCCGGCATATTTATAAAGTCCGTTTTAAATGGTTTTGAGGCATCATAATGAAATTCAACTTCAAAATTTCTTAACAACATCAAAATTATCACTTCCATTTCCAATTCGACCAAACGTTTTCCTACACATATAAGTGGTCCAACTCCGAAAGGTAAATAACTAAAAGGATCAATTTTCTCTTTTTGGTTGCGATCATCCCTTAACCAACGTTCGGGTATAAAACGATCGGCTTGTGGAAAAAACGATTCATCCCTCAAAAAGCAATTGAAATTTATAACCACATTTGATCCTTTGGGTATTTGGTAACCCGAGAGAACAGCATCTTTTATGGGATTACGAAATGATCCAATACCATTGGGATAATAACGCATGGCTTCTTTAATAACAGCTCTTAGGTAGGGCATATGTTTTGTATTGTTTTCATTTAGTTTAGTATTTTTGTGTGGCATTATTTTAAAGATTTCTTGACGTAATTTAAGTTGTTTATTGGTATTTTTGGCCAAACACAAGAGTATAGCCATCAATGTGACACTGGTCTGTTCCAAGAGAAATTTAGTCATCTTTAAGTTTATATTAGAAAAAACGAAATCTTAAACTTACCGCATCAACACCCACAATTAACATGTCCATTGCAGTAGCCACTGCTAATTTCTTATCCTTTAACAGCAATTTCTCCAAAACACTATAAATTTCTTCATTACTTTCGCCTTTCTTTTGCTTTTTTTCGATCTCTTTCAAAGTTTCTCTTACATAATTATATGTTATTCTAAAGAGATCTTTTTGTATCTTTAGACTTTTGCGATACGTTGATGTTGGTATAATTTTCCATATTGATGGTTGTATGTCTAACTTAAATGTGTAAGTAAAATGAAGTTTTGCGCATTCAATTAAACGCTCAGCCTCGGGATTATTACGAGCAAGACTTGTAAGTCCAAGTCTACGATTTAAAGCCATTAAGGAAATTAATTCAAAGGTCAAGCGATTAAACTCATTATCAAAATTATCAGGAACTTCTAGAGTTTTCGGATCGCGTATTAACTTTATGCTTAAGATTTTATGTAATTAAGTCATTATCAAATTACATGTGCATATGTACTTACCGATCTATAAACTTATCATTGATTTCTTGCAATGGTTCCAAATACATGGTTAAATTTTGGGGTTTCGTCAATACGGGATTAATAGTGGAAATCGTTTTACCCCACTGTTTACCTTGACTATAATCGGAAAGTATTTCTTATTGATATATATTTCTTTTTGATTTACATAATTGTCCTCAACTACTTACGATACTGGCAAATCGATGCTTTCATTAAAAAAATCTTCTTTAATTTTTTCTCTAAAATGTTTAACAGAATCAAACTCTTCTCTATGCGGCCATTGATCCTCATTACGATACACAGTCTCAATATCTTTAGTATTAAAAACCATAATCGTATCTGGACGACCAAATAAACCCGGCAGCACATAAATATCACCATAACGTTTTTGCATTTCCAAAGCATAATCGAAAAAGGAAGTATTTTGAAATTCACCACCTGGCATAAAATCTCGCAAGAAACTTAATATACTAGGTCGTGGAATTGATTTATAATCCATAGCAGTATCATAGTTAATAGCAGCCTTAAGGGAAAATAAGAAATTGGGGATAATTTAAAAGAAATCTTAATATTTTTTGCTAGTAATTTACTCCACTTTGTATTGTTAATAATCTTTGCACTAAATTTAAATTCCATTTCAGTTTTCCTGTTGCTTGCATTCTTAAATTGCGTGCTAACATATTATTAAGTGTTTTTATTTGTTAATTTATTTAAATTTAAACGAATGAATGAATAAAGCGGCTTTACAGTTGTAACATTTATAATAAACTAACTTGCATACAGTTTAGTTTACTTTGATTTGTAAATTAGAATTCTCCTTTATTTTGATGAAGCTGATAACCTTTTTCTCTTATCATTTAAAAGAGTGTGTCTCATTTTCTTTCAATCACACCCCACATAGTGGGGCCAATAGCAATTGTATTGAAATGTTTGAAAAAGTTGTAGAAGAGGACCTATAGTGAAATAGGAAAGTGGCCTCGTACGAACAGCTGTTATTGTATTCGTGTGTAAAAATTTTTTTCCTTGCAAATTATTTGTGTTCTCAATTTTTTCAATCTTTCTCTCTCCCTCTCCTTGTGTGAGGATTTTCAATTTACGCTATGGGGAGGGTCTAAGCTTTCGGAAAAATATATCTTGTAGTCATCCTGTGATAATACGAGATTAACTACAGGGTGTCAAAGTTAACTATCGTGTAAGTAAAAGTCTTAATAAATCATAACTTTTAACCATTAAGTGAAATTGTAAACATATCTGTAAAGTACTTAACGAGATTCTTACTAACAAAAGTATCTACTTATAAAGCTTAAGTGAGCCGTGATTATAATCAAAATTTTTTAAAATTAATAAGCGAATTTATTTCAAAATTCGACATATGTATGTAGTTGTAGATAAGTGCATTTTTTTCACTAACAAAAGATAGATATTATTATTATTTTTTTTTTGCACGGTTATGTTTGCCAGTCATTATTGTATTGTTTTTTATTTATAAAAATAAACTGTGTGCCGGAATGACAAGTGATTTTTTATTTTTTTATTTTAAGATTAAATGTGGGCAAACACCGTTAATAATAGACCTTTTTTTATAAATCATTTGTTATCAGTTTGTTTTCAATTAAAAATTATTAACTTGTTTAATTATTTAGATTCGTCTTTTGATAATATTTTTTTTATTATAGTTTCGGTTTTGTAAATAGACTCATATGGTGGTGTCAATATCTCCTACAAAGTTACCCAGCGAAAAGTATTGAATATGTAGTTTTTAAAGTGTCTAAAAGACTTTAAAATGTCCATCCATAATCAGTTTTTGATAAACAGCGTGAACTCTTCTAAACTTTTAGTACAAATTTAAATATACTTCTGTAAGATTAATTTCCCAAAGTTACAAAATGAAACAAAATTTTTGCGACACGGAATTTCCTTGTCAATTCGCATAAAAGGTATTAAGTACTTTAGTTCTCGTAATTTATTAAGGAGGTTTCATAAAATATTTAATCAGATTTCAAAATTCAAATTCTTAATCATTAATCATAAATATTAAATTGTTGAAAATAAAACATGGCATATTTCAATAAAATCAATGAATAAGTTTTGATTTTAGTCACCAGTTAGTCAGCAACGTCATTTGCAAGTTACATAGACAAATTAAAATTGAACTAAAAAAAAGATTGGACTATGCCAAATCTTTGAAAAATAATTTAATTTCGGCATTAACGTATGCTTTCACTATTTCACATTTATAAATCTAAATTTTTTTCAAACATCGAAAATTAAAAAAAAAAAAAATAAATTAATTAAACAAAAGTTACTTATAGTCATTACAATGCTTAATTCCCAAAAGATGTCCCTAGCGTATACAGAAGCTTCCGAAAGTTGAAAACCTATTCTAAAACCGTTTTTTAAGAATATCTCCGCAATTTATGAACCGATCTTGCTTAATTTCAATAGCATAATATTCGAAAGATTTTCCGATCATTTGATATATATATTAGAAAATTTCCAGGTATCAGTGGGCTTCATAACGTAATTTCATATGACACACAGTATAATTCTGAAAATTTTAGCTCATTGGAGTTTATTTTTCTTCTATGAATGAATTCAGAAAGGTAAAATCGGTTCATATATGTTAAAGCTACAAGTTTTCACTCTTGAGGTAACTAAAATAGGACCGTGCTCATTCTACATATTCTAGTCAATGATATTCTGAAAACTTATCTCCTCCAATATCCAAAATGTTTCTAGTTTCAATAAAATCGGTTCATCGTTTTAAAAGATCCAGACATATTACCATTTCAATTTCGTCCATTATGCAGGGTAAAGTAACACAAATGAGATATTTATTATTTCACTTAATAAATAGCTTTATCTGAAGTCTTTATCTAGTGCGGAAATAATTATATTTCAGATATAAAAATTCATTATATTTAAATTTGAATTACTATAGTAAATTGCTAATGTTGTTTATTTTTCTCCAATATGGAGTATGGAGAAAAATAATTACTAAGTTCCATAAAACTATTCAATGATCTTTAACAAAATAGAATTATTTAATCTGACATTAACATCATATTCTATGATCTCACTTATATAGTATTGATTTTACAGTTAAAGAACAGTTTATTTTTTAAATATTCCTCTCTCTATATATGATAAAATAGAAAGTAGCACCCTTTGCATTTACATGCCATTGATAAAATATTTTCCAAAATTACTGTTTGTTTTAAAATTATGTAAATTTGGCCAAAAAAATACCACATTTTTTATTAAATAAATTTATTCACTTAAAAACAATTCAAAATTTTAAAAGGGTAAAGGTGACTTTTATGTATTTCCACCCTAATATTTAATTGTTATACCACAAATTGAAATATTTAAAGAATATTATATCATTTGTGTCATATACAATAAGATATAGAGCAACTAATTAATTTTACCCTATTATCCCTATTATATTATCCTTAGCAAACCGTTTTTATAATATTTTTCCCATAACAAAAACTATTACTTTCCTTAGCAATTCTTTTCTTTTTTTTGACAACTTCATGGTACTTTCTTTTGACATTATTACATATTTGTTGTATTTGTTTTTTCTTTTTACATAAATATTTCTTTTTTTGGCTTTAAAATTGCTGTATTATTAGACCTTTAAGGCATAAAATACCAATTAGTTTATATGTAGTTCTTTTTTTTCTTTCAAATACAAATATTATCTCGCTTATTTTATCTCAATTCATTTTTAGATACGTTAAAAAAGACAGACAGACTCATACAGACATTTTTGTAAAATTTAACGAGTTATTATAACACATGAGCCAGGTCATAGTCAGCCAAACAACCAGTCCGTTAGTTGTTGTTGTATGACGTTAGCCTAGTTTTAAGTATTTTTTTTTAGTTGCATTTACAAAAGCAAACCATTCATTTGGATATTGGTGTGACCACTATACTCAAACAAGGACAATATATAAAATTGTATGTTTGTATGTGTATTTATGTTTGTGTAAATTGTTAAAAGTATCTTTTAGTATAAAATATTGTAATCGTTGTTAAGTGAGGAATGAGTTCAGTTACTTAGATGAATTCAATATTCTATAAGAACAGAAATATTTGTCTAACAGTAAAGAAATGGAAATAGAAAAATATACAAAATATCTTCTATCTGTATTTATAAATTGCTAAACATTTTTCGATTTCCAGTGATTTCTGACTTTTCGTTCTACGAATCCTAAAGGAGCCGAATATTTATGCACCACTTCTGTAAGACGAAAATTAAAATTCATCTTATTAAAGTAACTTTTAGTACTTTAAATCCTAACAGAGCCAAATTTGAAATTTCTTTTAGGGAGTGGAGATATGAGCATGTTTGTTTATTTACATTTATTTGCAACGCGAATCCAAAAATTAAGAAGTTTTGAATACCAAAGGCTAATATTCTTTAAATTCAGCTGTTTCAATTTTAAAGGAAAGTTTAATAATTCTCCGCCCTTCACAAATTATATGTATGTCCGTGCATTAATTTCTATCTTAAAGTATGATTATGAGTCCCTTTTGCTAAAGCAGCTGTTGCCAAAAGTGCATATAATAAACTCATTCATTCGTTCGTTTATTCGTTCATTTACTTATTCACTAATACTTGCAGATGGGGAAGATTGAACAAAAAAAGAAAAACTGACCACTACTACTAGTTCGTTATTACACAGTTACATACACGTGCATATTTTGAATAATAGAGATGTTAAGTATAATTTACCAATTGTACCAGTGTAAAATCATCATATCATATATTCAGAGCTTTCTTAAGCTTTTAGATCTTTTAAAAAATAAAAATTCGTAGAACTTATACAAATATTCGACCTACACATTGCAAATAGAACCAGATTTTGAAATATCTCTCAAGGAGCGGAATCAAGCCGATTTATGTGTCATTTGCTAAGTATTTATTCTTTGTTCAGAGCTCTCTGAAGCTTCCAGAGGACATGAAAGACTAAAACAATTGTCTTACAAATCCTTAAGGAGTTGGTTTTATAGTTGGGAGTGGAGATACAAGGATTATATATTTTACGCTACATATACGGCGGATTTGAAAATATTTTAGCATAATGATTTATGCCGCCAGAGTATTTTTACCACTTATATATTTATGACGATTTGTATGTCCATCACTGGTAGCTACATTTTCATTAAGTTGGGGTATCAAAGAACCTAACTGTTATAAGTTAATAGCATACAATCACTACCGAATCCGAATTATTATCTCTTACTCTCACAGATTGTTTAAAAAATTAAATTGAATTGTTTGATTATTCAGCTTAAATTCATTTGATTATTTTTTCAAACATTTCAATTAAAATACAAATTTCGTTGTTTCTCTAATCGCCAGTGTATTAGCGTGAAATTGATTTGTTTCGCCAACAAGATTTAGGTACATTGGACTAATGTTTATAGAAACAAAGAAACCCGTTAATTATCAAAAGTACTTAACGAATTTAAAGAAAAAAGGTACAGTTAAATTTCATTGTACTTTCTCGCATTTAATCCTTAAACATAAAGTACCACAGTTTCACATATTTCATCCCTGTTATATGCGAAAGTGTTGTTGTGTTTTTGTAAAATATTGTTAACAAAGCAATAATCACGTGTCCTGTGTGTGTTGATACCAGCCAACAATTTAGTCCGAGTATTTAGTCCAAGTATTTGTGAGTTTATGTGTGTGCATGTGTTTTTAAATATTTTTTTTATCTTTAACCAGCTAAACTAAGGAATGAAAGGAAAACCCAGCGTATGAATGGAAATAAAAATGTGAGGGTGTCATTAGGCCATGGTCACTTGGTTATTGCGAGAAACATTTAATGCATTTTACGAACAGACAGCTGTTATTACGGGGTTTGAACAGCGTTTCTATTATTTTATTTTATATTTTGTATGTTTTTCTTTGGGTTTTAGAATTTTAAAACATGTTTTTAATGGTTAATAAAGTTCTTTTTAGTTTATATATTTTTGCTACAATTTTTGTTGTTGTTGTTTCATTCCTATGTTATTTTCATTGGATGGAGGGGGAGGGGAGGAAGTTTATTTTGCATTAAATTTTATTTTAATGCATAATTTATTCCCTTTATTTTTGGTTATTTGTGTAATTAAATGTTATTTATATTCGTATGTTTTCGATGAATATCAGAGAATTTCTTTTAAATATGTATTTATTTATTTATTTATAATTTTCTATCAACCACAAATTTTGTTGGCAATTTTGTGTTTTATTTATTTATTTTTATTTTTTTTTTGGTTTGTTAATTTCTGGACTGCAAATTGTTTTGAGTGCAAAATACTGCTGTGCAGTGAATTGAAACCCTTAGTTTGGTCAATTTAACAAATGTATTGAGCTACAGTGGTAACATGTTATAGTTAAGAATCCTTAAAATGATTGCGTATTAAGATTGATTAAAAATTCTGTATGAAATAGTCATAAAATAATTTTATATGATAAGAATAAATTTTTAAATAAAATATTATGCCATGACGCCAACATTAGATTTCATAATAATTTAAATGTTGAATTTTTGTTAATCAATGGTAATTTACTGCACCAAGGCCGTTGTTAAGTAAGAAGACATAATCAAATGATTACTTCATAAAGTTCCCGGAAAAATATTTGTAGCTCAAAAATTTGTAGCGCTTTTATGTAGTCGAATACAACAAACTATTTTTATAGCAAAGCTGAATTTTGAATGCAAATGAAACTGAAATTTTACATGAAATTTTCTTAACACTTTTATTTGCCACCTTTTCTGATGTTCAGTGTTGCCAGGACATGAGAAAAAAAGGAAGCAAAATTGAACTTTAAAGAAGGTCAGAAAAGGCTAAATGTTCCAAAAAATAAAGCCAGGCAAAACCTAATATATTGTCTTATTAATAAACACATTTATTTGTTAGTTCTCATACGTTTTTGGTATTTCTTGAAAATATATTAGTGAATTTATAAATTTAACATAAATAGTTCCTATGGATAATGAAGTTTTTTTAAAAAATAATTATAATATTCTCACAAAACAACTGTAACATATAAATAGAAATAGAAATAAAAAAATTAATTTTTTGTGCGAATCAATACACAAAAATGCTTAAATTTGTGATTTTTTGAAAATAATATTTGTAAATTTTTAGCTATATTAAGACTAAGAAAAAATCTAGAAGCTAAAATGGAATAAAAATGCTAGATTTAGCCTTAAAAATGCTAAACTGGCAACACTGCTAATGTTTTTGCAGTTATTGTTATAGTTGTTGTTGTTATATGGTGCATATTTTAAGTTTGCTGTATTTATTATTTTTGCCACGTTATTACCACCCATGAAGTTGTGACCACATGTCATGTTGTAGTACTGTTGTTGTACTTTTTTTGCATTTAACATTTTCCCAAAATGAACATCAGCCCATTTTATGGTTTTTGCAAAGTAGGGGGAGTTATAAGTTTGACTAACTGAAATGACATATTTCAACCCTAAAAATTTGGTTTAATAAAGAAGCATACAAAGCAACTGTAACAAAAGGAATTAAAAAAAAAAAAATCATACGATCACTTAAATTTTTAAAGAAAATAAGATTTTATATTTTAAATGAAATTTTAAAATTCGTTCTTATAGTGTATTTGAAAAAAATACTTTTTTTTTAGCTAAAATCATATTTTCTTAACATTAATATTATTGGAATAGTTTGTGCATAAAAACAGAATATATTAAGACAGATATCTGAATTATCTCGAGAGACACATTTTTTTAAATTTCAAAATTTTTTTTCGCTTTTCTATCAACATAAACATGAAATGTAAACTTTAAAATATTTATGTTACATTTCACTAAATTAATCACCATTTTTAATTACATTTCACCACACTACACAGGATCTGCATTTTCTGATCTGCTACGGTCTTTATCAGCATCCATGTGCCTTTAACTGTTAGTAGTAAATGTTTAAGTATTAAGTAGGAAGAACTTTTACTAAAGTTTTTTCTCATGTTAATTGTATTCCAATTATTACACTTCGAGCGTAACCCGGTGTGCTTCGCTGCCCCTAATTAGGCGGTTTAAGAGTTAAAAAAAGTGTAGACTATAACCACCTCCGGCACCGGTGGTTATAGTCTACACTATATATACGAGCGTAAATGTGGGCTTGTCATCCAAACTATAAGCTTATAACAACCATCGCAAATGCTAATATCTGTGTTGTTTAGGACTTTTGAAAAAGTAGGCTTGAAATGTAGGCGTAACAACCACCTTCGGTAGTGTTACTATGTGTGTGTCTGTCAATTTACATCGTGAAAATCGGTGTAGCAGTTTAAGAAGTTTAAAAAAAGTGGGCGTGAAATGTGGGCGTTACGTCCAATTAATATCCTACATAGCATATAACCACCTCCGGCACTGTTAATATGTGTGTGTGTCAAATGTCGTGAAAATCTGTTTAGCCGTTTAGACGTGATTGGCACACAAACAAACAAACTGACATCTCATTTTTATAATATATTTGTATTAGGAATTAGGGATTAGTATTGTTTTACTGATTGATTTTTTGAGTTTTTTTTTTTTCTAAACTGTAATTTACTTTAATAACATATAATAATTAAATCATTATAAAAACGACAATAACTCAAACAAACTGGCGATTCACCTTCCCGATTTTGAACTGTTTGCATGCAGTTTAGGAATCTATAATACGTTTTTAAATATTTCAAAAAACCTTCAAGTTTTTACACTTTTTTCACATTATACGATTAAGGGGTATATGTAGTCCCACTTCCAAACATAAAATTTTACTCTTTTACACAACCAGGCGATTACAAGTTACCGATGTTTATTCAAATTTTTTGCTTCTGTTATACTGTGCAATGTGCAATACGGGAAAAAAATAGATCAAATGTAATTGGATTTCAAATTATAGCTGCCTTTTTTCTACAACATCCTAATCTACAGTAAATAAAAATTGAAGATTTACATTTGCAAACTTACAATCAAGTCATTTGTGCCCTTTATAGCATAATGGTATGTATGGCTTTTCTTTTTTTTTTCTTTCCTATTTGTTTATTTGTTTTCATACATAATGTTCCTTAAGTGCTACTCGAGAGATAAATCTCAAGAAAGAACAAAATGAAGTAAACTCTTTTTTTTTATTGTTTTTCTTGTTTGTACCTCCACACTTGAGATGACATTTCAAGTGCAT
>MINK01001815.1:0-18177 GCA_001735545.1 Phormia regina
TGTAGAATCCTTTCCTGGCTTTGGTATCATTTTAATCAGAGAAGTCTTCTAAATTTTTGAACGATTCCTAGTTTTGAGATCGCGTTGAAAATAATTGATAACACAATTATTGCCACATTCGGTAGTTTTTTAATCATTGATGGTGTTATTGAATCATATCCAGGTGATTTTCTAACATTTATATTTTCTCTAATGATTGTATCAATGTCCTATGGGCTAACAACAATTATGTCATCATAATTTAGTGTAGTGTCAATTGCCACATTTTCTTTTGAGACCTTTCTTCAAAATATCGCATTGTGAAGTCGAGTGCAGATCTCCGTATGCTACACAAACCGTTCGTAGGGTGCAATAATTTTTAGTGTAACCGAACTCTTGGCGGTTGGCGCATTGTACAGGCCCCTTTCTCTTAAGGGGTTCCTCTATAGTAACTCTACGATTCAGTAGTTGATAATGTTTCAGCTCTTTTTAGCTCTAATATTTCAGCTCTTTTTAGCTCTAATATTTCAGCTCTTTTTAGATCTTTATTGCCTCTTGGCTCTCCTAGTGATATTGCAAATTCAATGCTAGTTTATATAGTAATGGAAAAAGTTGATGATGAGACAAGAAGGAAATGGAAAGATTTTTTGGACAAATATACTAAACCTGGCTATATTTTTTCGGTTTCAAACGCGTTTGCACATTTTGTTCTAAAGAAGATCACACTATTAGTCGCTGTTCTCGTTTTAAAGATATGGATGTCAGTCAACGATATGAAAATGCAAAACGGTTAAGTCTTTGCCTTAATTGTCTGTCGAAAAGGCATTAAGTAAACAACTGTTCCTCTACATTCAAGTGCAAATTTTGTTCTGGCTCGCATATTAGTTTCGTCTCAGCCAGCTTCCAGGCCCTCGTCCCCGGCTGCTGAACCATCCACTTCTCGTGTTGCCTTGAATGAAAATCCCGGCTTGGTCCATACCCATATGTAAAAATCTTCGCCGGAACAGGTTTTACTTGCTACTGCCATGGTCCTCGTTCGTGATGCTGATGGTTCCTATCAATTAGGACGCGCTTTATTGGATTTCTGCTCCCAATTGAATTTCATTACAGATGAATTCTCGCAAAAATTACACTTGTCTCGTAAAAAACAAACAACTGAAGTAGCTAGCATTGGAAATACGCATAGTAAAAGCAAATATAGGTCGTCCACGAATGTTAAATCTCGCTTTACTGATTTTGAAGTGAATCTTACGTTTTGTGTGACACCACAAATTTCATATTAACCGGATTCAGAACTAGATGTCTTGGCATAGAACTTGCCTCCAAAAACCCAGCTTGCTGATGAAAAATTCTATAAATCTAAACGAAATGATTTACTGATTGGCACTGAAACATTCTTTGATATTTTGTCGGTTGGTCAAATAAAACTTGGTCCTAATTCGTCCAAATTACTAAAAACGCTTTTTGGATGGATTGTTGCTGGTGGTTATCAATCGAAAGCTTCTGGTTCTTCTTGTATGCTCTCTATAGAAGAAGAGATTGATTTAAACTTAAAACGCTTGTGGGAATGTGAGGGTTAAATCAACAAAAAGTTACTTTATAGGTTTAAAAGAAAAAAATACTTTGAATAATTTTCATTTGAAAATAGATACATTTGAAAATTTTGTTAAAAGGAAATAACAATTTTTATTTCATTTTTCATTTGAATATTAAAATTTATAAATGAAAATACATGTAATTTGTGCGGTATTTTAATACGAATACTTTACAACATATATAATATATTGCAAAACTAGCTGAAATTCGGAAATTACATAGAAAAATAGAGAGGTAAGATCTGTAATTATTACCTGATATATATATATTTTTTTTTTATTAAATGAAATATTTTATAACTAGTGATACGAGGTAGTCTGTTGAGGGAGGGAATCTTTTGAAGATCCACAGCATTTATAAAAAAAACAGATATCCGGCAATTTTAATTGAAATACCGCAGGAAATTTTATTGAAAGAAAAGGACCACTGGCTCAAATATATATTAACATCGGAAAAACAGATAACTGCTGCAGAAATAGTCACTTTTAACATATTTTCAATTATATTGATCTTAAAATAACATCGTGAATCTATTGGGGCATATTATAAACAAACAAAATTTTCATCTTAAATCTAAATGTTTCCAATCTACGTAATTATAAAACTAAACAATCTACAAATAGTCTAAACAAACTTAGAACTATCTACTTAATTAATTAAATTCTTTAAATCGAAATCTAGAAAACTAATTTCATCCTAATCAATCGTACATCTAACTAATTTAACTGAAAATTTAATCTTTTCTAAACCTATCTTAAATTTAGTAACTATAATATCTTAATTTTACTTAAAATCTTTTAAAACCTAATTTAAATCTACTTTTCTTAAACTCTAATTTGAATCTAATTTTTTTTTCTAAATCTAGTTTAAATTCTAACTTAATTTAAATCTAAACTTAATTCTAACTTAAATCAATTTTTTTTACTATCTTTATTAAACTTTCATCTAACATATTTTTAACTTCATTTAAAACTTACTAATTTTTTTAACTTTATTAGATTTAACGTAAATTCCTATTTAAAAATGTAAACACATACAAAAAATTTACACTTATTACATTTTAACACTAACAATACATATACACTACACAATCACTACATCATCAAAATTTTGAATTAAAAAAAAAAAAAATGAAAGATATATATAAATCTACGAATATATCCAAACTCAAGATTGCAACAGGCCTGCTGTCATCGATGGATAATGTTTGGTGAGTGGTACTCTTAATTTGTATTTTTATCTATGAAATTCAAAATCAAATTCAAATTAAATATATTTAAATTGAGATTTAATTTGAAATGTAACATACGAATGCTATGTTAAGATTGCCTTTAAAATTTAATATTATTAAAAAACTAAAAATACTATACTACTTAACACAAAACACATACACTTTAAAAAAAACATATTACATTGTTTAAATCTTAATTTATTAAAGATAATTATGTATAAATTAAATAAATATTTAATTTGAAATATATATCATGGATTTCTAAATTTTTATTTTAATAGGAAGTAATTCCATCTTCTTCCTAGGTAAAGGTTTCAGGCTAAAGTTTATTTTTTTATTTTTATTTCTCTTTTAGTTTAATTAGCTAACATGGTTAGGTTATAGCTACCTTTTTAAATTTTATTTTAGCGGTTCTTAGCCTTTCTTGAGGAAGACAAGAACACCACTCTATTGCCCTGAGCACGGCCGGATGAAGAGGTAGCAACTGTCTTCCGAGAGAAAAGGTCAAGAGAAGTTTGGACCGTTACAGGAAATCGAAGAAGTTCAATCTTATCCAAAAGTTTTGACTCTAGAACAATCAGCTTTTACAATAATACTGTTTATATCGAATCTTCTGGCAGGATTGTTGTTAAATTGCCCTTTAAAAAATCCTCTGACACTTTAGGACTATCACGAAATATGGCTCTTAAAAGATTTGCATCCCAGGAGAGACGGTTTCTTAGTGACAACAATTTAAAAACGCAATATGTCGCCTTCATGAAGGAACATGAAGATTGTGGACATATTTTCGCTTTCATCGTTATGCCATTACAGCTGATATTGTCAAAATGTATCGCCAGGTTCTAATTGAATCCCATGATCGTAAATTCCAATACACTTTATGGAGAAATTCAGAGGAAGAAGAAATACGTACATATCAGCTAAATACGGACACATGGAATGTCAGCAACCGCTTATCTTGTTATCAAAAGGCTTCACTATCTAGCAGATCAATATATGGACCAATATGAACTAGGCGCTAAAACTATAAAATCTTTGTTTTATGTCAATGATTTCCTAGGTGGTGCCGGGACAATACAAGAATTGGCTCGTCCCCGGAATAAAGAAAGAGATGAACGAAGTCCTATGTAAAGGTTGTTTTGAATTAGATAAATGGCACTCAAATCACAAAGATTTTCAAGATGATAAAACTACGAAAAATTTGAATATTGATGACTATACTGTAACTAATGCTCTTGGTATTACATGGGATCAACAACAAGATGCTTTTCTATTTTCTTTTTCGCCTAAAGTTCAATTAGTTGAAAAAATTACCAAACGAACAATTTTGTCACTCACATCTTCCCTTTTTGATCCCTTAGGACTTTTGGCACCACTTATTATAAATCTCAAAACTAAACTCAGCTTGGAAATCTTTTATTTAGGATCTTCATTTGCTATCTTCGCTAAAAATTTCTCGTTTTTGTCTTGCTCCTAATTATCAATTAGTTCAACTATATGGCTTTTGTGACTCGTCAATTCGTGCTTATGGTTGCTATTTCTACTTTCGAGTAAAAACTTCTTCAGAAAATGTTTCAGTTCGTCTCTTTACTGCTAAATCTCGAGTCGCTCCTATAAAAAGGAAATCGTTGCCTAAGTTAGAATTGTGTGGCGCACAACTCATGTCAAAATTGTACTTCAAAATCAAAGATCTTTTTGAAATACTAAATCTCGAAGTATTTCTTTGGACAGATTCTCAACTAGTTCTTCATTGGCTTAGCATTCTTCAACATTATAAGTTTTTGTTGGCAACAGAGTATCAGAAATTCAGGATCTTACTAATGACTGTAGTTGACGACATGTCCCAACTTATTTCAATCCTGCTGATATTGTTTCTCGTGGTTCAACTGTGCAAGAACTCTCTTCATCTATATAGTTCAATGGCTTTGCTCAGTGGCTTTGTAATAAAATGGATAAGTTGTCCGAAGAAAGCACTTTGTCTGGAAGTAAAATCTAATTACATATTTGATTCAATCGTAAGATATAGTTCATACTTGAAAATCATTCGTATTGTCGCCTGGATTTTTCGATTTGCTCAAAAATCCGAAACTAATATTTTTCATTCTAACTATTTGCAGCCCCAAGATTTAGAAAATGCCCTATATCGTATTGTTTTCAACATCCAGAAACAGCATTTTCAAGATGATATACATCGTGCTCTAAAGAAAAAGGATCCTCAAGGCGCTCTAAAATGCCTCAACCCTTTCTTGGATTCATCAAATGAAACATCCAATAATTTTGCCCAGCAAAAACCATCAACTGCTATGTTCGCCATCTACATATTACAAATTATCACGCTAGACCTAAGGCTCTAATGTCTTTAATTCGCCAGAAATTTTGGATCATCAACTCAGGAAATTTATGATACAACTTCCATTTGTGCTCACAATGCATTCGTAATCGCTTTCGTTATTGGTGCTCTGAAAAGGTTGATTATACGAAGAGGTTTGCCCACAGATATATTCTTCTGCCACCAATTTCGTTGGTGCAAATTCTAAATTGGTTCAATTAAAGTCGTTCCTATTCGATCCTAAAAACTCAAATATTATATCTAATTATTGCTCAAATAAATTTATAAATTTTCGTTTTATTCCCCCTAGGGCACCACATTTTGGCGGATTGTGGGAGGTGGCCGTAAAGTCTGCAAAGGGCCACTTAACAAAAACTCTGGCTAACACTAGGCTCACATATGAGGAGTTAACAACAGCGATGAACGAGATAGAAGCCATTTTAAACTCACTTTGAATCTCTTACACCAGCCCACCTTCTAATTGGCGCTCCCCTACGTAGTTAAATACTACTTTATAAAGTATTATTGTGTATTACGAAATCGAATGTCAAGTAAATAAAAAACGTTCGTATTTTATTCGAAAGCTTTTCTAATAGTGAAAATATTGTTTTTAATTGAAATGTAAGTATTTTTAATTAGAAATCAAATATTTTCCAATTTATATCTAATTTGTTGAGTTTCTTAAAGGAGTACACCCAATAAAAGTTCCTTTACCAAGCAAAGGCAGTTTGAGATTATGGTAGAGTTCATGCTACAACACAGTGGCTTGGCTAAAGGACACGTAAATACTCCGGATGCCAAAACCAAATCAAAGAATTTGTGGCAAAGACTAACAGAAAACTTAAATTCTGATGGTCCTCCAATTCGTGATGTTGCTGGTTGGAAAAAAGTAAGTTTTTGTTTCTTACATTTTGTAACAAATTAACGTTAATTAATATATTTAGGTATGGGCAAATTTTAAAAACCATATTAAAATTAAAAGTCTGCGCAATTTTATTGGCTTATTTGGGACTGGGGAAGGACCGAGCAAATATTATCCTTTAACACCATTAGAGCAACACGTTTCTGAGTTGCTTTCGATTTCAGAAGCTGTAAGCGGAATGGAAGGTGTCTGTCGTTATGGATCACTTACAAAGATTACAGAAACTTCGACAAGTGTAAATAAAGTTTATTCAAACAATGAAAATGAAGATCAGATAATGGAGCAGTACATATCTACAGCTTGTGATGAAACAATTTCCGATCATCCTTCAGTGCATCCTAAAATACAAATTCCAAAAGTAACACAAAGAAAAGATAGCAAAACTGAAATCAATACTCTAAAGAACAACCTACTTCAAAAACAAGTAGACAAATAAAATTTCACGACTCTTCTCTGAAATATTTAGCAAATATCGACCAGAACCATCAAAATTATTTAAAAGTATTAACTGATTTGAATCAAAATCTTTGCAATATTAACAAATATTTAAAACGAAGCTGTGATTTAAAAGAACGTACATATAAACTTGAAAAAGAAAAATTTGAATTAAAAAAAAAGCGATTGGAGAATTCATCACATGCGAACGCTTAAAACAATTTTCTGTATTTTTTTTTTAGATATTTCACTTTATTAAATGTTTGTGTATTAATAAATGTTAATTTTTTATTACAATTAATTAATAGGCATATTATTTTTTATTTCATCTCTAATGGCTTTAGCAATATTAGTAAAATTTGTATTTTCCAAAGTTGAATTTTCTGTGGGGGAAGAATAGGATATATTGTTTTCATCTTCTGGAAAATCATTTTGAACATTGAATTCAATGCATATGTTATGCAATGCACAGCAAGTGTTTAGTATTTGACTTGCTTTTGTAGGGGCGTAATGTAATTCCCTTGCAGGTAAAAGGCAACGAAATCTAGCCTTTAATAAACCGAATGTTCGTTCTATTATGCACCTTCCTTTAGAATGCCGTTCGTTAAAATATGATTCACGAGAATTTTCAGGGGGATTTCTATATGGGGTAAAAATCCATGGCTCTAACGGGTATCCAGAATCACATAAGAAATATTACATTTGTTTTTATTATTTCTATAATATGTTAAGTTTATAACAAATTATTAACCTAATATTCTATTACCGGTGTCACCCTCTTCATATTTCCTTTTTAAGTATTGCCTTTCTTCTGATAAATTCCAAACATGTGAATCGTGGCTGGCTCCTGTTACTTACAGCTATTGCATTTACACTATGTTTTAGTTTTCTATTGAAATATAGTTAGTAGGCCTTATTATTTGAATGTGTGTACCATCCACAGCTCCTATTACACCTGGAATTCCGCATTTATTGAAAAAATCTAATTTCGCTTCTCTTATTTTTTCTTCAGACCTTTCAAATACAATATGTTTATGGCAAATTATTTTTCTATAGCCTGGCACACTCCAGCAATGCTTGTGGAAATTGAATTTTGCTAAATTCCTAAAAGTCGGTCCTGTCCAGTTTGACTGCCTTGTGCAAGTTTTAAAATAGGTGCTATAACAGTAGACCTTTGGGGAGCTTTAAGTTCATCCTTTATGCAATTATAGACGTACATAAATGCACTTTTATTAAGACGAAAATTTTTAATAAAACTAGAAGAAACATTTATGTATTTTAAATATTTTGTCTGTTATATATTTTTTACTTACCTATTGTCATTAATACTCATTATATCCGAATTTTCTCGTATAATTCTTCTTTGGACGCGCTGGAGAACAAATTCATCATCACTATCATCACTCCACAAAGCTACACAATCCATCTTTTAAATTTTATTATTTTTAAAATTTTTTATTTAATATAATATTTTGACTTTAATAAAATTGTTGACTTTCAAAAGTGAGTGCAACCAATGTTTTGTATATTTTTACCCGTGTACTAATATTTACAACTATGTAACCCTTCCGAAAGTATTAGACAATAGGAATATCTTTTCGAATGGAAAATTCTCTTCGAAAGATTTTTCCTTTCGAATAGAATTACACAATAACCCCCAGAAGTTTATAGTAACATTCTAAACCTTTTACGTATTAATAACGTTATAAGATGAAATAGGGGGATATTTTAAATTGCATATTTATTTATTTTTTCTAAATCAATTAAATTTTTCATAATTTTCTGTTTTATTGAAAAAAATAAAATAAATTAATTAAAAAAGAAAATATTTCATTTAACAAAAATTAAAACAAATATATTTTTTAAGTTTGATGATTATTATAATCCTGAATAATATTCATGTTTTTTATTTAAATAAAAAATGTAACAAAGTTTTATAATTTTTATGAATACAATCTATAAAATAGAAAAAAAAAAAAAAAACGGAAATATTTTAATAATTTTAACAAAAAATTATCTACATTTTTTCAAATATTTAAGTATAAAAATAAAAATTTTACTTATTTTTATTATTTCCAACAAATTTTAAATTATTAAAACAAATTAATGTTGAAATATAATAATCAAATATTTTCTAAGAATCGAAAAATTTTAATGTTTTGAAACTGATTTTTTAAATAGAAAATAAAATATAGATTAATTTAATTCAACATAAGGAAATAAAATATATTTTAAATTTAGTTGAAGACTTTGGAATTTGATTTAAATTTTATAAATGTATATTCGAATACTTCTGTAGAAATTTATATTTAAATAATTTTCTTCAAATTATTTTTAAGCAATTGAAGATAAGGTGTACAAAATGACTTGAAACAATTTTGCTTCTAAAAATATAAATTATTTCATAAAAAATATATTTTTAACAATATTTTGGATGAAAATATTCAGAATGATTTAAATATATTATATAAATATACCGCTTTAAAATTTAATTTTATTTTATGTAAGAATAATAATATTTAAATATATAAAACTAATATAAATGAAATGGTATACCATCTTTTAAACCAAAAATTTGAAATAAAAAAAAAAAAAAATAATTAAAAAAAAATATATATTTTTTATGGAAAACTGCAGACGTTTTTTAGTTTTTCATGAAAATCGAATGAAATAAAACTACCTTATTTGGTGTAAAGTTAGTAAATACCTTTATTTTATTTTATTTTTTTGTTTAAATTTGCATACATTATGTCTAATGACTGAAAATCCGCTAGAGCCGGTGGCTTTAACTCCTAACCCCTTCAGAAAATACTATAAACGAAAAGCCGATAAGCTAGTAAATCGTTTCCGGAGCTCTTTCTCAACAATTTTGACAGTGATGGAAATATGAATATTTAAGGACTTTACAAAAACGTTATAAATTAAAAAATTCGACTCGCGATCTCCGATAAAATTTATTATAATTTTCTATTCGTAATACGTCACCTACTGCTTGGAGTTTAGGTGTAGTTTCAAAGATCTATTCGAGTAGTGACGGACACGTTAGAGTCGCGGACATACGAACACCAAATAATAAAGCTTAAATCAACAATTTTTAATTGATTTAAGCTCATTGATTTAAGCATTGGTCAAAAATTGTCAATTTAGAAAAAGTTTCATTTTTATCGATTAATAAAAAAAAATGTCATTGGAGTTTTTTTTTTTAATTTGATGCGCATATTTTTTAAAAGAAAAATATTTATAACGATTTGACACTAAACTATTTCCCGCACGGCCAAAAATTAACGCAAGAGTGGAGATTTTACGTTAAAAGTCAGTTTTTTAAACGTTAAAGGACGCCAAGTTTTATTTAGTTTATAAACTATTGTGTAAAGTATTTATACAAGTATTTGGTGTCATTGAAAAGGTTATTACTTGAAAAGTAATAATATATAAATAATAAAGTATTAAATTCCAAAATTGACAAAATTTGGATATGTATTTTGGGAAGACTATTTAACGGTATCTTAAAATTATATAATTCTTGCAACAATATTATTTAGAACTTTGTGGAGAATCTGGAAATTTTAGGGACAATATTAAGCCCTTAAAAAATGATAAAAAAAACATGAGGCTAAAAATGAGGTAAAAATTTATTTCGACCCGTATATCTCTTAAACTAAAGGAAATAACTTACACATAACTTAAGTGTATTTTTTGTAGAAATTTATAAGGAATATCTATTTGTAATATTTCTTTTCTGTCAAAAAAAAACCTGCAGTGTTTGTTATTTTTTTATGGAAATATTAGTACAATCTCCGAAATAAGACTTTTTCATTGCATATTTTAATTATTATTAGAACATATTTTACGATTTCCTGCATTTAACTATATGAAAAATAATTCTTTCAATACTACATTGTGTTGAAAAAAAAAAAAAAATACGGTATTGTGATCAGTTACGGTAACACACATTAAATCGCATTTAATCGGTATCGGTATTTATAACGGTATTGGTTTCTAACCTGGAATATAAATTTCAACCATTATGATGATTATTTGGAGATATTTTGAAATGGTCTAAAAACATATATTATACTGAAAAAATTCTGAACAAAACTGAAATTCTTTTATATTTGAAAAAATGTTGCATTTTAAAGTTTTTCAACGCTAGGTAAAAACAAATTTTTACAAATATTTAAGATTTCCCATGCCTGGTTTCCAGAGATATACATCAAACTACAGGTAATCAATTCATTCCACCCTACCAATTTTTATTCACTGAAAAAAGCAATTTTTCTATAAAAATAAACTAAAAAAAATCAAAACATGAAAATTGTAGGTTTTATTTCTTATCACCGCATAACTTTTTAATGGAATGCAAATATAATATTTATGCAAATGAACGGTCAGAGCTGCGTTTTATTATTCCCTACACCACTATAGGTGTTTGGGGTATTATGTGTTTGTGCAAATATTGTAACGCAGAAAAAAACATGCTACCCCCACCTTAAAGTGTACCGTTCGACACAGAACCAATTTGTGAGTCGATTTAACCATGTCCATCCATCTGGCCGGCTGGTACATATGATTTTTTTGCACAAGGGCGAAACCTATTGAATTTGGTCATGACCGGTCAATAATTTCACCTGGCCCCATTCAAATGTCATCATAAATTCCTTAAAAATAGAAATATTTAATGAATATAAGCAAATAAGTTTTCGTAAGCCTAAATCTGTATGCCAAATTTCGTGAAGATCGGTACATTAATGATCATAGCTCCTATATGAACTACTCTTTCGAAAATAACTTTAACGTGCATAATTTCAAGACAAATATTAGTGCACATGTGAATCTCAGTATCCCATACTATTTTGTATTAGTATTTTTTACTTTCCGCTAAACAGAAGTATAGGTCCATAATTGGCACCATCTCGATTTTCGTTACACAGGGGCAATAGTATACTATAACTAGACTTTTTTTCAATTTAATTCAATAGCCAATGAAATTACAATTTTTTAAAGGCTAGCATCCATATTATTCCCAAAGCTAAAATATGTCATAATCACACAACATTAATATTTGGAGGGGTACAGGATCCTGGAGGGTCACGGAGATTCATAAAAAATCATTTATGACTTGAATATAAAAATTGTAGGTTATAATATCTCTTTTAGTTAAAGAGTTCATTTTTATTAGATTAGCGATAACCAATATTAGAATGTGTTAATGACCTAAAGAATTATAATTATACGTATTTTAAAAAACAAAGCGGTATGATAGTACTCGCCGAAAGTTAGCATGCTACTCACAGATTTTTTCTTTGTTTTTCTATCTCAACAGAGTGTTTCGTTGACGTTCGAGTTATGTCTGTGTAATAAGCCGATTATATTCGGGGTCTGGGGCTAAGTTGGCTATCGTTGATCTAAATATATGTCAATGATTCTTTCTTAAAGAGTATAGGTCACTAAAATATTCTAATATTGGCGTTTATCTTTTTGATTATCGCTGATTTCGATATAACAAACGGTTCACAATTATTTCCAAAAAGAATCAGACTGTGAAACAAGGTAATCTAAATACAATTTAATTATAAAATTATTATTAAACTTCGTTGCTTTTTTAAGGTTTACCGGAATTCAACAGAAGTTTCACATGAAGATTTTATTATAAAATTAAAAATTAATTTTTATGTGAAATATTAAATAAAATTTAATTTTAATTATAAATACAGAAATAAAAGGATGTAAAAAGATCTTCTAAAAGAAACTAAAACGATACTTCTGTCCGTCCGCTTGGCTAGTAAAATATTGCTAAATAATAGTTTAATAAAATTTACTTATTTTTTTAAAATTTTCTGCCTTAAAAAATTATTTTATTAACAATAAAAATAAAAAAACACACATACGTATGTAATATTGTAATCAAACTGTACCAAAGTTTAATTATTAAAGAAAGACATGAGTCTGCATGCTTCTTTATTGTGTTGTTTTCTTTTTATGAAAAGTGACAATCTTCCCATCTCATGCTAAGGAGATTATTTGCGCAATAGTAGTATTTTTTTTTTTGCTAAATTCGAACCATCATCTTATTATCTTCCAGATGTGGCTGAATATTTGTAAACGAAAGGGCGATAGTAATGTATTTAGATTTTGTAAAATTCGCATACTTACGCCTGAACTGTGATGCCAGATAAAATTTGAGAAAAATCCTCTGTTAAGTTGAAAAATTCCTTTTTGTCCCTTTAAAAAAATATTCCCTCCATTTTTCTCCTTAAAATCGCCTTTTCTTAACCAAAAACTACAATTTTTATTACAAAAATGCGCTGAAATCTACATAAATGTAATTTTTATTGTAATGAAAAAATATATATACAGATTTAGATAATTGACCTCTTTTGTACCAAAATTATGTAATTGTTTTGGTATCACTCCAGAGCATTCTTAAGTAGTAACAAGATGCTAAATCAGACCAAAAATATGTAAACCCATTGTGTTCTCCTTCAGTATTTAGAGCTTCTTGCGTCTGCGTCAACTGCATAAAACTTAACAAAACAGGAATTCTTTGGGACATTTCGATTCTTTATCTTGACATATCCTCGGGAATCATCAATATAAAAATTTTGACCAGGAAGATGCCAAAAATCCATCAGTACATACGTTTCTTCGAGCATTTTAAACTCGAAAATTTTTGTATGAAATTTGATTTTAATTTTTGTGCCTTATTATTGGCTTCCAAATTTGTTGACAGCATTTCAGTCTTGAAAATTATGGACTTTTCAACACCGCAATAGCCTTAACTTTTCGCACCAGCTAGAGTAATGAGCTAACAGGGTTACTTTTCTACCAGATGTGTTTGAAGTTCTTTTCAATATGCACTCAATTTTATTGGCTTTCAAAATATCATGTGGATCTTTTTCTCCCCGAACTATGATCCTGTTGTTATTGAGTGTAATAACTTTGTACTCAACATAATGAATTTTATCAAGTTTTTATTGTATAATTTGTTTATTGTAAAATTGAAAATTTTCTTCACTTCAAATAAAATATTCAAGCTTATTGTATATTTTGGATATACGTAACGCTGTTTCAATTACAATAGGTTATGGGCCCAGATTCCATAAGGAAACATTGAATAAAGTAGCTGAATTGAATTGCGTTTTTGTTAATAAACTGGAAAATAAAGAACAAAGAATTTCTTTGCTGAATGGTTCCAATTATGGTACTTGGAAGGCTCAGATGGAAGCAGTTTTATATAAAAACAGATTACTTCAAATTGTAATAAGAGAGGAAAAAGTTCCAAGAGTAAGAAAACTTCCGGAAATCCAACAAATGAACAAACTCTTGAGTATGAACAAGGGATGTTAGCTCTTTAGCAACATTTTGATAAAGATATGGATGCAAGAGCTGAAATTTTGATGGCGATAGAAAAAAATATCGTTACTATGGTAAAAAATCTTAGAAGTTCTCAAGAAATCTGGAAATATTTGCAAGAAACTTTTGATCGGAAGTCAATAAGGAAGAAGATGGCGTGTTACCGTAAGTTATTAAATATGAAAATATCTGAAAATCAATCTATATCTCAATTTATAATCGATTTTGATATATGTACTTCATCTATATTGGATATGGGTATCGAGATTGATGAAGATATTATTGTCGTGATTATGCTTAATGCAGAAATATTTTCAATTTTTGCAATCAAAGCTGCTGTAGACACCGCAAACGAATTTCCAAAGGTTGCTGTTCTAAAATCAAAATTGCTAGAAATTGGTGACAAAGAAGGACACGAAGTTACAGTAATTCAGCATTTAAAGCTAAGTTTAATAAAAGGAAAAACAGAACTTACAACAATAAATTTAATAATGAAGAAGATAATTTTAATTATAAATGTTTTCGATGCGGAAGAAATATGTTAAAAATAGTGTAGAAGATAAAAATCCAAAAGTCTTAGTTACTATGACAGAAGCAACGTTTTTCTCCAGTTCACGAGAGACGTGGATGATTGATAGTGGTGCATCATCCCATATGTGCACCCTAATATCGTTATTTGAGAATATAGATACTAAGTTTAGTGGTAAAGTCAGGTTAGCAGATAATAATGAATTGGACATTAAAGGTATCGGAAAAATAAAAGTATATACAAATGGAATAAAGAAAGAAATAGGATTACGTAAACTCTATACGTACCAGACTTACGATGCAATCTAATATCAACTAGCAAATTGACTGATAACGGTTCTACAGCTGTAATGGAATGATCCAAAGTGGTAGTTTATAAAGAAAGAGAGCAAATAATAGAAGGACACAAAAGAGATAGCTTGTATTTTGTTTCATTATTGGAAACTTATAATAAAATAATGCATACTACTGAAAAATGCAATGATTCTGAAACTGAGCTATGGCATAAAAGGTCAGGTCATTTAAATCTGAAACAATTAGTTAAACTACAGTGAGATGATATGGTTAAATGACTTTCATAGTTACAAGATGAAGGTATTGATTGCATACCATGCATTTGTGGTAAACAAACGTGTTTACCTTTCCCTAATAAAAATAAAAAGTCATCTTCTGAGATACTTGAGCTTATTCATACTGATCTTTGTGGTACAATGTGGACTGAATCGCTTGGAGAAAGTTTGTATTTCGCAACGTTCATTGATGACTATTCTCGCAAAGTATTTGTATACTTCATTCGTCAAAAGAACCAGTATTTAAAAAATTTATGGAATTTAAAAATATTGCTGAAACTCAAACAGGAAAGAAAATAAAAAATTTACGAAGGGATAATGTTAGAACATTAGTCACATTAGTCATGTTAGAAATGTCACGTTGCTTAATGTTAGAACATTAGTTGAAATGTCACGTTGCTTAATGCTAGAATCAGGTTTACCCATGAGTTTATGGACAGAGCTTATAAATACTTCTGCTTATATCAGAAATCGATGTACGACAAAGTTAAATGGAGCTCAGACACCTGAAGAGTTATGGGCAGGTAAAAAGCCAGTCATAAAGCATTTCCGAAGAATTGGTAGTATTAGATAAAACTTCAAAAAGGTCTAAATGGGATGCTAGAAGCAACGAACACGTTCAGAAGAATCAAAAGCTTATAGATTTTGGAAACCAGGTACAAATTATAAGTAGAGATGTGAAATTTTTAAAAAGCAAAATGTATAGTATGAAGGAATACAATGAAATTCCAAGTTTTTATAAGCTTGTACAGAATGATTTAAGAAGAGATATAAAGGATGAAATAAATTTAGAAAACACTGAAATAAATGAAAGTAATATACCAGAATCAAGATCAAATGATCAATATTCGAAAGAAAAACCAGAAGAAAACCCTGTTGATTCGATTAAAAATCGGTTAAGGTCTAGAAGTATGAATCGCAACTGATATTACTTGTTATTTCTTCCTACATCATTTTTTAATTCTTAGTCATCTACCAATGATGACGTGCAAAGCATAATCTATAATTACAGCTATTTTTTTGTTTTGTTTTAGAACTGCCAAACTTAATGTGCAAAAAGAACTGAGATGTCGAACTCTATATATATAAAAAAAATGTATAAATTCACCGCAAATTCCCTTTAATTTTTATTAATGTTGTGTGTCTTGTTTTATTATTTTTTAAATATGCTTTGTACATAATTTTTTAAAATTGGGAATTCTATTAAAATAATTTCAATTGAATCACCAATAATTCAAATATGTGTTATTAATAAGAACTAATGATAAGTTCATGCTCTTTGAAAGATAGGTAAGTAAAATTAGATATGTAAACATAAAAAAAACGCAAATTTAAACAAGTTAGAGTGCTAAATTACACTAGATGTAAATGATAGAAAGTCTCAATCAGGTTTTTGTTTTCTACTCGCAGGTGTCGAAGAAACAAATATGAAGCCTCATATTTGGAATACATTTTGGAAGAACTTGGGTACAGAGGTCATACTCCAGTGATGATAAACACAGATTCACAAAGTGCTCAAAGAATGGCTGAATTTGGTGCTCAACATTCCCGTACTAAACATATCCATTATAAATATCACTATGTGAAGGATGCTATTGAATAAAACATTGTTAAATTACAGTATCTACCCAGCGATAAAATGTTAGCTGATGTTTTCACTAAACCTGTACCAAAACCTAAACATACATTTTGTTATAATAATTTTGGAATTGTGTAAATTCATAATGTTGAGGAGGCATTTTGCTATTCAGTGTAAAATAATTTGTATTCAACATAATGAATTAAATCAAGTTTTTATTATATAATTCGACTAACAGCCTTCGCCGGTTTATTAGGCTAAATTCAGCTGAAATATTGAGATGACTGAGTCGGCTAACTATTTACATATTAAAAAATTAGAAAAATCGAAAAGTGAACTTTTTGTTTAAACTCTTATTAGGTTTATACGCGGAATTATTGCAAATAAAAATAACTTGCAAGTAAAGAATTCACTGTATATACGCAAATTGGACAAAGAAATAAATTACCTTATTTGTCGTGCCAGTTTCACTATTCAAGATTATTCTTCATGAGTTACTAACATACAATTTTAGCAATATTTTTAATTGCGAGTAAATGGTGCGAATAAACGTAATATATGAAACTATATTTTGTTGAACATTTAATTTAGCCGCCGAAAAATTGTCGACTTTCAGCCGCCGTCGAATATTTTTTAATTTAGCTGCCGCCGGCTGTAATAATAAACAAAGATTACTAAGACTAGAAAATAGTACTCTTTCCTACAACAACAGCATTTCTCTCTCTCTTCACGTATAGGTGCCGTGTACATTCAACACGCTTGTGAGAGAGTAAAAAAAACCTAATGTCATTATTAAAAACTTCATATTTTAGTGCAAAAACCTCTTAAAATACATATTTATCACTTAAAGATATAATTAAATATTTTTTTCTTAATTTTTACAACAAAAGTAACAAAAAGTTAATAATTTTTACAAACTGAAAAATAAATTTTGTGTTTTTTTTTTTTGACATCTTTTTTGTTTGTGGTGAATATTATTCAAACAAGCATAGCTGTATTTTCTTGTACTGAAAATAAAGTACAATTTTACAAAGCGCTATGCACAAATCTATTTAATTAACATCAATTTAGAATTAAACCAGCGATAACCAAAAAGAGAGACACTAAATTAGTTCGGAATATAAGATTAGTTTTAGTTTAGATTAAAATATACATTTATTAAAAAATAATACAAAAAAAAAAATAATATATATATATATGTACCATAATATATACATATAACATTGTATACAACTATGTTTAAAAATATGAAGGTGGTTAGTTTTGTTTTGCACAAATATAATATCAAAAATGTGTTACCAATACATTCTTAAAGTAGGTTTTTTTTTTTTGACAACAGAGTATTTAAAAATACGTCAACTTTTAAATATTCAAATTTGAAAAAAAATAAATTTATTTTTTTTTTTATTTTTTAATATTCCAAAAAAAAAATAAAGTAAAAAATTAAAATTATTTGGCAAGTAAAATTGCAAGTAATGCTACTTTTGAAGAACAGGAAATAAAAGTTTACTTACGTGATCACCGGTTCCAGCTAAATGAATACACATTGGTTGGTGCCTATCCGTCCACTTATTCGGTAAAATAACCTGGAAATGTGCACTTTGAGCCGCCTTTGGAACAATACCCGGTAAATGAAGTTCTAAAGGAGTAAGAAAA
>MINK01001820.1:0-25398 GCA_001735545.1 Phormia regina
CCAATTTTTGTCCAAAATATTCAAATTGAAGCTAATGCTAGTCGTACAAAATTTGAGCTATCTAACTTTTGTAGTTTTCAAGATATAAACATTTTGGTATGAACTTTATATGAGAAATGATACGCCCACTATTTCTTTTACGCCCATTCTTGCAAAAATGTTCACATTGACACTTAAAATAAATAAGCAAACATACATACATACATACATACATACATACATACATACATATATACATACATACATACATACATACATACATACATACATACACACATAATTTTTGTTCACTTTTTGTAACATTTAAAGTATTTCATTGATAATAAATCTTAAAAAAATATTTAAAAATAATTCTCAAAATGTCAATTTATTATGTTTAAAATTCAGATATGAAAATAATGTAACAAATTCTTATAATTCTTATATAAAATGCAGTTAAGAATAATGTTATTAAAAATTGCAATTTCATTGAGATACAAGAAGGGTTGTAAGATTTTTTTTGAATAAATTGATCAATAAAATAATATAAAAAAACAGAATTAAACTCTATTAAAAAAGAAAGACGACTTTCGAATTTCGACCGTAACCCTCATAAAACTAGCGATTTTTTGTGTTATATATTTTTTATAAAATTTTTATATTTTTATCTGTATTTCAAAATAATGATTTCTATAATAATTTCGTGTTGTTTGAATTACTTTACCTAATAAATATATTTTTCTTGATCCATAGATAAATGTTCACCCTAGGTTCACTTGAGGGTTAAATATATGTGTTTGCCGGCAAATATTACCTTAAAGTTTTATGTTTGTAAAATTGTTTACAACAATTTTAATTATAATACAAAAAATACAACTCTGTATAAATGTAGTAAAAGATATTAAATAAACATCGTAATTAGGTAAAAAGCTGACGAATATATTCCTATTCTACAAATATTAAATATATTGACAAATTATATCTTCTTTTTTGTAAAACATTCATTTTTAAATCGGTTACGAAGTTTCAAATTAAAAAATATAATTAAATCTCAATATTTCCAAATACAAATCATATGTAAAATATAATTACAAAATAGCATATTCCTAACAAAAAATATTTGTTTAATAAATGTCCAGCGTTTTTACCAAAATCCAGCTTCCTTATCCCGTATGTTTAATATATCATAAAAATTATGTCGTTATTCTCTAAAACGAAACAAATATACGTTTCGAAATTTTATATTGAAAACAATAAATAAATTTATTTTTTTTATACCCTTCACCACAGGTGTAAGGGGTATATATAAGTTTATCATTCCGTTTATAATTTCCACAATTTTCGTCGGAGAGCAAAAAAGTTTATATTTTCGGAATCCTGTAAGAGCGATTACGATTGGACCATGTCCGTCCGTCCGTGTGTTGGTTGAAATGGCGTTTATGAAGCCAACCGATAACTGACATATATAATATATATGTCAAACGATCGAAAATACGTTCGAGAATATGTTATAATATGCTTAAAAACCCGGTTTTTAGAACCGGTTTGTCCAGTTTCGGAAGACTCTGTATATACTAGTGACTTTGTTTTTACAAAGAATGCTCCTAAATTTTTTTCTGAATTTTAACTCTGAAAAAATTAAATAAATCGGTTCAATAATAACTGAGATATCGGAAAAAACGCATTTTTTATTTTTTGAAGCCCTTGATTAAGCTACAAATTTTTATTTTTATATAGATCAGTCATTAATGTTTTTACAAAATTTCGTTTTTTTTTAATAAACCTAATCGTTCATAATTAACAGAGTTATGGCCCAAAAACCAATCTGTTAAGAATATAAATACACACACTAACATGTATATTAAGCATCGTAACGACTATTAGGGACTTTTTTTTTCTTTTTTGTATAAAAAAGAAGTTTAGTTAGAAACAGCACAGCCGAATCTTTTTTCAATTTCATTTTAATACAAACTGTCGGAAAGAATTTTCGTTTCGTTTTACAGAATAAGGCTATTAAGCTCTGAAAGTATTGATTAAGTACTTTATAATTGAGTACCCAAAAACATGAGGGCAAATAGTCGATACACGATTCTAATACACAATATTTTCACAGCACTATATCAGATCACATTGTCTATAGAAAGTGCTTTCAGAGAGTGCAGAAATCACATAAAAATGTTAACATCAGATTCAAATTAATCCAAATAACTTTTATTTATAAATTTATTCACAGTGGTATGCAGGGAAAAAATTAATTTTTTCTTAATTTTTAATTTGAATAAATTTCAAAATATTAAAATTTTTGATTGCTGAATCATAAAATATTATTAATAAATTGCAATTTCACCAAAAACAACAAAGTAAAAAAATGTATGAGTATTTTTATTATACTCAAAGATAAGATTCTGTGTCGATCTAGCTATGTCCGTCCGTCTGTCCCTATATTGAAAGCAGGATAGTGGTCGAACGGGACAAAGCGGGGCGACGAAATTTAGCTCAAATATTTATTTTATATAAGATCTCTTAGGTATTGAAAATAAACAAAATCTGTTAATAAATTAAAAAAAGTTGAACGCAAAATACTTGAAATACAGATAATTCGGGGCACCATATAAAATTTACTTGGTTCACATACTTTCCATATAACATAAAACGTCAACGAAATTTTGTACAAATGGTTAATGGACCAATGAAACCAAAAAAAAAAAATAAGCATAAAGCGCCTATCATATAACGTAAAATTTGAAAATCTTGTTTTTATATTAATATTAACACAAATTTAAAATCTAGAGAAACTTATCTTTCACCCTATGTTCCTTGTTCAAATTCTTTAACAATTTCGAGATATAAAACAATAAAAAATTCACAAAAAAAAAATTTGGTGAAATCTAATTAAAATTTAAGGTACGACGAATTTATAAGAAATATCAACGTTTCTTTCTTATTTTTATTTTTTAGGTATTTTATATAAAGAAAACTATTAAAAACTTTTATTTGAAATTATTTAAGTGAAACAAATGATTATTAATAATTATTAAAAATGAGCACATACATATAAACACAATAGTTTTTTTTTATAAATTTTAAACTTAAGGCTTAAGAAATTCTAAAATTATTAACTTATTGAAACTTTGAAATAATATTCATCATTTACTAAAAATAAAACATTTTTAAATAGCCCTGCAAGTCGACAACATGGTTTATCACTATAAAAAATTCACCATATTTCCTATAATCATAATTCAGTCATCAGAAACATTTTAAAATGACACATTTGACAGCTCTGCTTACAAGGTGGATAAATATTTATGCGACTGAGTGTATGTATTCAGTTATTACAATTAATAGGTTCGTTCTTTTACTTTTCCAGTAAAATCCAATAAGCTGAGTAAACTGAGTAAATTCAAAATTTTACTCTCAAAAAACTCTTAAATGAAAGTCTACGCTAACGGAAAATTTGTAAATCCAGTAAAATCACCAGGACAAACCAAAAAAAAAAAAAAAAAAAAAAAAAAAAAAAAAACAGAGTTTTTTTTCGATATACATTTTAAAGGAAAAAAGAAATTTTAATTAATTTTTCAAACATTTTCCATTTTTTTGTTTTTACTTTGTTAACTTTATTGTTGAATTTACTTTTTGCGATCATATGATTTACTGGATTTTCAAGCAAAAATGAAACTAATGAAATTTGTAAATAATCAGTTTATTAACTGTCATATTTTTTTCACTTTACTAGATTGCGGGTACGCGAACGCATATCCAATACATTTTTTTTTTACTGGACAGTACTCTATTAAGGTCACACCACTGTACTTTAATCCAATTATATTCCAATGGTTCTAAATATTTGTATAATCGTTAAATTTCATTTACAAACATACATATGTTTATTCATTTGGACCATTCGGTCCAAAATTCGATTACAAAAACGATTGAGTATTATGTATTTTATTACCTAATGTTAACGTACTTTTTCAACATATTAAAATGCCTGAAATGATTTAATATTGGGGGAGAAAATATTACTTTAAAAGCAAAAATGTTTTTGTAAAATGATAATTTGTGTTAAATTTACAAAATAAATTAAAAAAAAAAGAGGATAACGGTAGCAAACGTTTTGGGCTAAATGCAAGCAAAAAATAAAACCGAACCTAAAACACTAGTGTCAGGATCACACTGTGGATCAAAATCCAACCAATATTGTATGTAAATAGTATGTATGTCTAGACAATATACACACAATTCCGATTGTGTGTGCGGATGAAAGAGACGTCATACAATGCAAAAAAAAAAAAAAACTCTAATTTTTTGTAACAGCCAGCTAGGCAGGACTTTTTAACGTATAAAATTTAAGACACTACCTTATGTTTGCGTGCATGTGTTTAATATTGGGAAATAATGGTGGTTGACTAACGAAAAAAAATAATTCATATGAAGGGTGCTTGTGCACATATATTTGTTTTTGTTGTTGGTAAAGAAATGTAACTGGTTTATAGAAATTCGTATACTTTCTGCTCGAATAAACGAAAGAGCGTAGATTTGATTCGTGTTTGCCGTTAGCCAATCAGAAATTTGTTCGGTTTTTATTGTTAAGAAACAAAATAAAACAAACAAAAACAAAAAACACGTTAATGGTGGTTGTTATTTTGGTTGTGTGAGATTTAGTCCGGTCGGACGGTTGGTTGGTTGCTTGGTCGGCTTTTCGTACGTTCGTTTGTTCTCAGTTGCAAAGTTAATAATATATATATATATGTTTATAAATATATACATTTGTGTGTGTGCGGCTTTGTGTGAAAATTTTTAATAAAAAATATGGAAAATTGTAAATGTAAACGAAGCGCCAGCCAGGATACATAACGATACGAATAAACAGACGGAAGGTCGCAAATTTTGTTGAATGTGAAGACGACAGTAGCGTGCTGCTTTAAAATAAATATGTAATTGTTCAAATCGTAAACAAACTTTTGAAAACACGTCTGTATTAGCTTAATCAATTGCTTCTCGTAGTGTAAACACCATATATTTTAAACTACATACTTATGTATCAAACCGTGTCGTAACGTACCGTGTCGTATCCATTTACTGTTTTGTTTGTGACAAATTCGCGTCGCTCGTACACGTTTTTTTTTCTAACAAAATTATACAATTAAATGCGCGCTACTTTTAATTTCGAGCTCATTTAAAAAAAAAAAAGAAAAATAAATTAATAAATATTTGTGATATAGTAGTTAAAAGGATATATAATAATTTAGTCAAGCCACATATAGAAAAAATTATTTAAATTATCAAAATGTTGCAAAACGGAAAAAAGTAAAGCAAAAAAAAAAGCTGAAAGGATATATAAATCAAAATAATAATTTCATCACTAGCCAACATCCTTTAAATGTGTAAAAAATTGCGAAATTAAGCGAAAAAATATTAATAAAGCAATAAAAAGTGAAGTGAAAACGAGTGCTCATTTGGTGTTGATTCCTTTTGTTTTTGTCATTGCTGATGCCACCTGTGGCGTACGAAGCTTTTAATAAAAAAAAAAATATTTCAATACTGTCTCTTAGTTTTTAATTGTGAAATGAAATATCATGCCATGCAACAATATGCATTAAAATAATTTATCATGAAAGTGATTCTTTGCAAGTGAAACAAATAATATACACAAATTTTAACGTTGATTAAAAAAAAAAATCCAAAAAGCCACGGGTAGTGAAAACATGTTCAATTATTCTACTAAACAAAGCCGATTGTCTACTTTTCAAACTTTTAGTACACATCCCATTTAATTAAAAACAACGGTAGTTATTGATCAATTTAACATTATTACTATTACATACATACTATGTACATATGTACTTATTTATATGAATGATTAAACAATCCCCTTAAATCTGTATATTAATAATTATGGAACAGATTTATTTGATTGTTATATATTTTTCTTTTTTCTATTTGTAACAAAAGATTAAAAATATGATTTCTTAACTAAATTCATGACAATAGGATACATGGAAATATGAAACTCAATCTTTTAATTTTAGTTTAAAAACAATTAATTATGAAAAAAGCTTCGAATCTTTTGATTTTTTATATAGATATATACATCAAATTTAATAATTCTAATATATAATGTATATATGTTTCTAGTTGTCAAAAATGAAACCCAAAACTGTATTAGAAAATGGAATATCGTACAGACTATATATAAAACCGGTTTAAATTATGCAGCATCTTGCCCAAACTTTCCATAGTGATTGGAGCAGGATGCTATTACACCCATTAACTAATGTTGATGATCCCAGAATAAATCTTTAAAAATTTAAACTTACCAATAAAATGATTATACTATCTTTTTATTTGTATTTTTTTTTTTTTTATCAAATGATAGCTAAAAAATAATATATATAAACCATGATTTTTACAAAAATATTTAACTAAAGGAAATATGCAAAATTTATTATTATGTTTTGCTTTTGTACTTATATAATGTTTTTATTACAACTACGTTTTCATCCTTCCTAATAATTATTTTTGAAAAAAAAAAAGAAAATATTTGTTTATATTTAGCTATCTTTTCATATATCTATCATGTATATATAATTAATATTAATGAAAACCTAGCTTTGAAGACTTGTTCTGGTATTATCGGCACAAGTGACCTAGCTCACAGAAAGTATTATGTATTTACCATAAATTTTATATATATGTACGTAAATAATTTATATATTAAACGATATTCGGTTAAAATTTTTTGTTTGGACCTAAGAGTTTAAAAACTAGAAATAAAAATTTTAGCATCATAATTTAGAGTACAAATAAATATTGTAAGGCTCAAAACTTTTTTCAAATTAACTCTAGTTCAAACTTTTACATGTGTTGATTTTATTCGTAACAATTGATTTCACAAATTCAGTTAAGGCTCCATTACTCTACCGTAAATGTAACGAATTAGTTAACACGTTTTGCTTATGTGTATGATAACTAATAACAAACGTAAATGTTATTACGCTTATACGTACCATTTAAACGCAATTAAAAATATTTCGATATAAAAATTTTGCAATATAAACAGTGAGTTAGTATTATATTAGTAAGTTACTAACTCGCAAAACATAATAGTGATAATAATAGCTAATTGCAAATAAAACGTACAGCGTTGCCACTTTCTTTTTCGTTCATAGAATTTTCGATGATATTAGTTTCATTTTACTCATCTGGCACGACAAATGTGAAAATACATTTACGTATAAACAGTGAATTATTTATTTGCAAGTTATTTTTATTAGTAATAATCGCGCGTATATACGTAATATGTAATGTAGTAACCAAATCAAATTTGATAGTTCTATGTTTTTACGTGACAGCTGTAACAGTGTTGACAACTTTTTAAAGCAAAACAGTAAATATCCGCAAAAAACTGTATAAAAAGTTTATTATTTTTATATTTTTATTTTTATATAAATTAGGAAGAAGAAACTTAAATAATAATAATTACAAATTATAGTCATCAATTGCAAAAGCTTTTTTTTTTCTTCTTCTTGTTTATTTAGCAAAAATTTACACATTAAATAAACAAACAGAAATTTTTATATTTTATTATTATACACTGTCCCAATATCGGTCTCTCTAGTATATTAAATAATATGTTTACAATTTATTTTTCGAATATTAATCATAAATCATAATTTATACATTTTTGGGTTGTGTAATGAAAAGATAGAAAAACATTCGATTAATAACGTAAAGATAAAACGTAAAATTAAGACTTTAAAGAGGATAAACTGCAAAAGCTTTACTGGAAATATGTGTAATTGACATCGCTCATGTAGATGTAAACAAAACAACAATAAATTACTTGCGGCATTTACGTTGAGTAAACATTCATTTACATTCCGTTTATACTTACGGTAGCGTAATGAAGCCTCTAGATTAAATTTCACTGCAATACATGGAAAATTATAACGTTGCATTAAAATTTAACAATAAAAAATACTTATGTTCCTTTAAACATATTCTTTTCTAAGTATAAGTTCTAGTTTTCCAAATATCAACTAGATTAAGGTCCGTTATTATAACTTTATAATAACTAAAGTTAGGATGTTATCGTTCAATTTAATTGTGTTTTGTTGTTATAAGTATAAGTAAAGCCAAAAGTGATCAAAAAGCTAAATATTAGAACATCTGACCATTAACTTTTATCCATGGTATTCAGAGCTGCCATATTTTCTGCTTTATAAAAGAAAGAAATAAAATCATATTTATTCCGTTGTAGTTGTTAATAATTTGTCTGTCTATATTTATATTTGCTCTGGCGTTGTCTTTTAGTTAGATTAAACTGATTTATTTTAAAAATTTCTTTGTTTTATTTTTTTTGTTTATATATCCGTTAGTGGCATGTAACCAAAAGTAATCGGTTTTTGTTTTGATATTGTGCTTTCATCAAAAGTTTTAAGTAAAAAATTGAAAAGGGCATTATGAAAAGGCTTTTAAATTGTAGTAAATATGCAACTAATTCTCTTTTATAGCTTTTGAACGCACCTTTTTATTTGCAAAATTATTTGTCGTATAAACGTCGGGTTAATATTTTGTTTGCGGTTTAATAACTTAAGGAAACTAATTGTGATTAGTGAAACTAATCAGTAATAAAGCGTACGCCTTTGCCACTTTCTTTTACATTCACAAAATTTTATGTATATTTTATTGTGCATTTCACGTATAAACAGTGTTTTTTATTTACAAGTTATTTTTATTTGAAATACTTAATGCACCATATAAACATAATATATATATACAGTTGCGAAAATATAGTGAACATCATATTTAGTTTTCCTTTACCAGTGGTTTATTGGACGTTAAAAATTAGTTTAAAGATCCTTCCGTCATTAATTTTTAAATATAAATCATATCGGAGCCATTTTTTAATTTCTACCATAGGGTACACATACGCGTTCTTAAAAAATACTAATTATCGAGATCTGAAAGTTTTACTATAGGAAACAATATTAATTTAAATTTAGCAACTGATCTGATTTGTTAAATACATTGAAATATTATTACTTCTCCGATGTCTATAAAATTCACTACAGATATTGGAAATGTTTTCAAATCATAAAGCTTTAAAATCATTACCGTTAAAAAATATGATTTAAAAAAAGCTACAAATTTGCTAATAACATCTTAACTACAAAGATCATAATAAAAACTATAACAATATTTATAAATTTTTATATCAAAAGTTCAAAGGATAAATTTTGACATATTCAAAACAAATCATTATATATCAAAAAGACGGCATTTTTAACACTTTCTACACAGTAAAAATTTTAATTTTAACATGAAATTAATTAATAATATCTTTATAGAGCTGAGCTTTATTATTATTATACATAGTGAAACTATGAAGTGGTAGCGCCTCTACAAAACAACAGTTATTTGTATTTTGTTAATGCAAACATAATGTCAAAATGCTATGAACTGAAATCGTGAAAATGTAAGAAAAGAATAAAAAAAAAAAAAACAAGCAAAAATTTGCATGTAAATACAAAACTAACTTCACATTTTAGGAAGTTATTCACATTAAAAAATTGTAAATCATCTAAGCACAGATGATCACTTTCTTGTATTACTATAATCCTTTTTTTGTTTGTTTGTGCGTCAATCACGTTTAAACGGCTAAACCGATTTTCACACAGATAATATCAGTAATTACTTCAATTTAATCCTAACATTATATTAAAGAAAGTTATTGCAAAACAATTAATTTTCACAATTTTGTTCAATGCATTTTGTACTCTAGCACTCTCAAGCCGTTTATAATTTTTTTTAAGAATTTAAAAAACCCGATTTTTGAGATATCAAGCTTTGATTTTTGGAATTAATTAAATTTTATAGACGTCATTTTACATAGTTAATCAGCCGTATTGAAAAAAAACTTTTAATATATTTTCAACGCACGAACTAGCTGTTACAGAATTTGGCTCTTAAATTAGTTGTTAAAAAAATTTTTTCAAATAACTCTTCACTAACTAATAAACAGTTTTTCTGTTTATGTAGGCAAAACTTCTCAGTTCCTTTCTCATTCTTATTGTCAATTTTGTTAGTAGTAAGCAGTGTTGCCAATTTAGCCTTTTTAAGGCTAAATCTGTAGCCTTTTTATTTTTCTTTTTTCCTAGCTTTTTTTATTCCTAATACAGCTTTAAAAAGTCTAAAAATTTAAAAATGTTATTTTAAAAAAATCACAATCTAAATTTTTTATATTTAGCGAACAATTTTTACCTGCGGCGCTTCATTCGAGGAGAATATTGTAATTATTTTTTAAAAACTTTATTATAAATAGACAGGAGCGGATCTAGCTAAAGCTTTTAGAGGAGGAAAATAAAATGATGACCCCGGGGATCCGCGCCTGTCCATAGAAACTATTTATATTAAATTTATAAATTCACTAATATATCTTCACTAAATAACAAAAATCTAATATAAACTAACAAATACATGTGTTTTTTAATAAGACAATATATTAGGTTTTTTCTGGCTTTATTTTTTTGGGACATTTAGCTTTTTCTGAACTTTTTTAAAGTCCAATTTAGCTTCTTTTTTCTCAAGTCCTAGTAAGAATTAATTGTTCGTCAACTATTTTATTCCATTATTGTATTTGATGTTCTATAATATAGTTTATATTTATAAAATAAATATATAACTTTATTTAATTTGTGTTTTTATATGTATCCGAATAATGAATAGTCTGTAATAAATTCAACATCATTATTTCATATTTTGTTTTGTTTAATTAATTTTTGTTGAAATTTTGTTAATTTTATCTACTGTAATATATATTTTTTTGTTAAAATGCACAACTTTTAACCCGAAATTGATATGACATTATAGTGGAAGCTTAATAATCAATTGTTTACAAAAGTCTGACAAAGGAAAATTTAAAAAAAAATGTCATAAATTTAATTGGGCAATGATGTGACACGCGGTCGCGAGTCGAATTTGCATTAATTCAACTTTTTTATATAAACTGCTTGAGAAAATATAATCAGCTGATTGGCGCTTGTTGCCGTGTAAATAGCTGCCAGAATGTTGGTATTTTCATCCCAAAATCTGAATGCTTTTTCCTGTTTATGTTTATGACTTTAATATAAAATAAGTAACTTAAAATATGTATTTAGCTTAAAAATAATTACAGAAAATATTATCCCGTCCGGGATTTTTTAGTACGATTTACACATTTTTGAATTTCCGAAAAAATCTTAGCATCCAGATATTAAAAAATATGAGGATTTTATCAACATTTTTTTAAAAATAAACAGGAAATAATTTTAAAATTGTCTTAAAGAAGGATCGAAATAATATTAAAATATTTAAAGTAAACAATTGTTTACCGAAGGTATAGTAAACAAATCATAGTTTTTGAATACAACTTTAAGAAATTTAACTTAACAATAGGTTTGCCAGATCCATATTCACAAATATGGTAAAAAACGGATATTTTATCCGATCTCTTTGGAGTTTTTTAACGATTTGAAAAAAATGTGTTTGGATAAAAGGAATGGAAAATATTGTTTAAATTAAATGTCCTGATTCAGTTATAATTATTCAAATTTTTCGTAATTAATAGTACTTTTAACAGTGAAAATAGTTCGAATGCAATTTAATAGTTTGGAAGTTATATGCCTTTAAAAATCGTCCCGGAAAAGTTTTTTTATTGTGGAAATTATAAAATATTATAAAAAGTGGTATTAATATGGAACTTTTATGGCATTATCTTTACATTTGAATAAATAATTAGTAGAGGAAATAATTATGATTGTCATAAAAGCGGGAAAATCCAGCCAAATCCAGTCTAACTGGCAACCCTGCTTAACAGTGGTTAGTGTTAAGTTTTGTTGTATTAAATGAAATAAAAGAAATTTACCACATAGATTTTAGAAGTTATGAGCAGTTAAGTTGTAAATTCTATAGTTTCTTTCATATTTAAAACTTCATATTTTCAGGCCTGAAATGAAGTTCAGTGTGAAAGTTTGTAATTTGGGAAATACTACTTGTAGGTAATATATTACCAGCTGTATTCACAAAAAATAATGTATGCTTGATAAAGGTTTACTATTTTTTCTTATGAAAATTTACATTCAAAAAGTTGGTAAACATTTATCAAACATATATTGTTTTTTGTGAATACGGCTGTACGTTTATACGCATGATAATTGCAAATAAAAATAACTTTTTACGCAAATTACACAAAGAAACACATTTCCATATTTGTTCTGCCAGATGGGTAAAATTTAACTATTATAATCGAAAAGAGTTACTAACTTACAAATATAATACTAATTCACTGTTTATACAGCAAAATGTTCATATCGCAATATTTTTAATTGCGTGTAAATGGTGCGTATAAACGTTATAATAACCAAATCCGAAAATTCCTATTTTTCTTGTCTGTTTTGATATGGAATTACTTCATAGTTCTATAATGCTATTTCGTAATAGTAACCGATGTGAATGAGGTGGAATATTAACTCATTATTTATGCTGCTAAATTTTAATAGAGAATATTTTTAATTGCAAGTAAAATGTTCGTGTAAATGTAGTAATAAAAATATAAATAATTCTAAACCACTTTTAAATAAAACCTATTTTTTGTTAAGACATTAAACTTCAACAATTGTAAAATAGAATACATTTCGTAATCTATTTAATGTAATTTATTGTCATTTTATATATTGTGTTGCTTACGACTATCAATTGGCTACTATAGAATATATAACATATCCAGAAATCGGACAGTTCTAGTTTTCTTAGGACGAAAAAACAAAAGTGTTTCAAAGCATATAATTGGTTTAAGTGGCTCATATTTAATGATATAAAAAAGTGTAATACAAATATTTAAAATTAAACAATAAAACCAAATAAAAATAAATTAGTGTGAGAAAAAAATATTTGCATTATTTTATATAAAAATATATTTTATTAAAATAAAAAAATGACATCGATTAAAAATTGTGTTATTTTCTTTGTAATTAAAAATAAAAAAATATATATATTTTTTTCTTTACAGTATAATCTAAAAATCAGCATAACAAATACAACAAAAATAACTTTAGTGTTATATTACATTTAAAAATAAACACATATAAATTGCCTATAAATCTTGGAAATATCTTCTGTTAAATAAATAAAATCATCACCCACGTGTGTGGGTTAAAATTTGCAATGTTTGCATTACAGTCGACTCCGGCCTTAGGAGCTGTAGTTGCACCGTGGTCTGGTTCAATGATTGATCGTTTGCCATCACTAGAGGACATGCCACATAAAGGTAATTTAATAGAAAAATATCATTATAATTAATAATATTAAGTTAAATCACTTGCATTATTATCAATCATTTCCCCTAATACTCACATATTTATATGTACAATATTATGATAGGCCACAAACAATGTTCGATATATAATATTTTTTTAACTTTTTTAAATTATATTTGTAGTAATAAATAAATAGATTTAGATACAGAATTATATTTTAAAAATATTTAACATTTTTTATAAATAGAAATACAACAATAAAGCTACATATAGGACATGTTTAGTTCAGTGTTTAATACCAATCATGTTGTAAAAGTGTTAATGAAAATATCATTGCAATTCAATAAAAAACAATTTTCAAAATTACAATTGTCTTACCGTTGCGATTTTTTTTTTTGTGCAATTTTGATTTTAAAACATTTAACAATTGTTAGGTAAATTACTAATATATAAAATTCCATTCAAATTCAGTTACAAGTGAAACGTTTTTTGCACTGTAAATATGATTAATGGAAATAATATTTTGTTTGAATATAGAATCATAAAATATTTAAAGTATATTAGTACAAATACTATAATATGTTTGTCAAATAACCGTAGTATAGTTGTAATACAGTAAATATGATTGTCCTACATTAATACATATTTTTATTCTATGTATTTTTTATTCAAAATTTCATTAATTTAAATAATCATTTGAAACAATTTTCAATCAACAATTTAATTAAAAGTTTTTCATGCGAACTTTGCAAATTATTGCTTTTATTGTTTTGGCCCTTTAGCAATTGTGATTAGTATAACAAAAATTAATATATTTGGCTGATAAAAATAAATTTTATTAAAAAGAAAAAATTAAAAATCCAGCTCAACAGCAAACTCTGCTTAAAATCCTTGTTAAACCATTCATAGCCATTGTACCTGACCGAATATAGCAGGATAATCGACCATTTTTATTGAGTATAAAAAGCCTTGGTGCTTTTTGTTATTTTTTTTATATAAGTAATTGAAAAATACTGACTTATAATAACAACAAATTTGTCTGATATTACTATTTTATATACCAGAATTTAGGCAATAACTTTTCATCATAGATATTAAAGATATTAAAACGTATCATTTGGTAATATTTTTACAAAAAAATCTTCTAGAAATACCCACACCACGCCCCTAATTAAATACATGCTTCCCTACGATAACTTGATATACTTTTTAATTTTTTTTTTTTTTTTTTAATTTTTATGCTTATTTTATATCTAGACAAAAAAAATCCAAGTTTTTCAAAAATATCTAGATGTTATCGCGGCTTTTTATGGGTTAATGTTATGAAATAAAGTGAGTGTTTGTTTATTGCACTAATCTTGATGTAATGGTATGTAGTTACGGCTGCAGTTACTTTTCAATAATAACAACATACTGTCTGCATTACATTAAATTAGATTAGTAACTCATTACTTTTAACCTGATATATAAACAATTAATTGAGATCAGATTTTTGGTAATATTTTTTACCAATCTTTTCATTTAAAGTATAAAAATGATACACCTTTAGAGTGGGTAAAAAATAGTGGGTAGAAAATTCATTAATTACTAGTTTTTCTATGTCGAACGAAAATTTCATTTCGACAATTCAATTTTAATTTATAATTCAATTTTAAATTATAATCTTTAATTTGAATATATATTATCAATAATTAAATTTAAAAAAAAAAGATATCAGTTGTTTATTTTTCCTTATTTCAGTACTTATTTGTAACCGATATTGTAACTAGTTACTATTCATTTGGCTAATAATAACTCTGCAATACTTTTAAATTAATGAGTTAATAGCTTCGAAATAATTAGTTCTTAGAAAGACATCTAAGTAAAAACTCTCTAAAATGCCTACCTTGAATAATAAGTAATTACCTCTAATGACATCATCGTGTTAAAATAATGAGTTTGTCAATTAATGTGCATGTAGCGAAGAGCCTTCACATGGCAAGTAAAATTTTTACTGGGCGCCTAAACCAATGAAAATATTTTAGTAAAATAAAAATTGCCAAATTTTAAAATTTTAAAATTTTTTTACTGTTTTGCAAAAAGTTTTACTGTATTTCGATGAAGAGTGAGAAAAAATTGAGAAAGAAAAATGACAGTTATTAAACTGCGAGTTTAAAAATATTATTACTTTCATTTTTGTTTTTAAAACGATTAAATTATAAAATCTTAATAAAACTAAAAGTAAAAAATGTAATGAAAAAAAATGAACGTAAAAAATGATATGCAAATATTTGAAATTTTAAAATAAATTTATTTTTGCATCATCGATGATGTCGTCAATCAAATGCATATAAAGGACAAGTTTGTTTAAAGGTCACCTATATTGTCATCTTACTCCATTTTCGGCAATATTCACGAGTTGAATGTCCAGTGAGAATATCGTGAGTTAAACCATAAACATACGACATTCTTAAACATATTTTACTACAAGATGGATAAAATCATTTATAGCTGAAGTTATTAGATCACTTGCTTATTTAATAAGGGAAAGTGACGTTGGTGGCCTATGTTCAATCCAGTTTTTTTATTTATTTTTCTTAATATGGTTGAAGACAATATGGATGACGATGTCACTTATATTGAAATTGATGACCATTTCCAACCGATGCTTCGTTTTCGTATCGGTAACTTTAACATCGCCCAATAAATTAATTACTTAGTTAATGTTTAATTTTTTATTTATGATGAGATTAATATATTAGCAAAACCTAGCTTTTTTATTTATTTTTCTGCATATGGTTGTAGACAATATTCATGACAATGTCACTTCAATTGCCGTTGATGATTTAACCCATTTCCAACCGCTACAAAAGCTGAGAGTTAAAGCCACACGGATCAATGTGAAACCACATTAATGATCATTTCAGACATTTTCTGAACGGAATTTCATTTTTAAATCTGCTTTCCGAAAAAGTGCTTTTATACTATGGATGTATTCTAAATGTAAATAGATTTAAATTTAAGCTAAAAAAATTTAAAAAATGTCGTTCAAAAAAGAAAAAAAAAAAAAAAAAGAATGAAACATTCCGTTATCAAAAATAGTCCAGTCGCTTTATTTAGGTCCAAATATTCTTAATTTGTTATCACATTCATAAAAACAAACTTTATACCAAATTTCGTAGATTTATCTCAATGGAATCGGGTAGTTGTCATAAATGGGTTAAGTGCCTTTTGTTCTAAAATGTCATCAATTTTTATTCGGAGTTGTCATATATGTATTTTCGATAACTATGACAAATCATCAAGATATCTTCGATATTTTTTGTATAACTCGGCCTAATGAGCGCTTGTGTTTATTTGTTTGTAGTGTTATTTTACTGGATTTAAAATTTTTTATAATAACGATTCTTAATGGGAAATAATATTATAACTAAAAGTTTTTGGAAGTACAATTTAAAGTTAGTTAAATCACTAACGTAACCACACTATACAAATAACACAATTTTACAAGATTTAATACCACTAAAGACAACTTAGGACTTATTTTTGGCGGGTGCTGAATAGAAATATTTACTCAGTTTTTTTTTTTAAATTGGTTTTTATGTTTTCGAATTTTGTCCATATTTGACAATGAATTAAAATAATCCATAAAATATTTGTAAATTAGATACTTATGAAATGCGTCCTCAATAACATTGTATTTTCATAACTCTGATACAAAGTCTGACCCTAATTTGTAAACTAGTAAAATTTTTAAATAAATGGTATTATCTACCATTCCATTTTAAATTTTACTTTTCAGAAATTTTGTCTATAGTATACCTATAGAGTATCCTAAAAAAAAAATATATAAAAAAAATTGAGGGATTTTTTAGGTTAATCGTCTTTAAAGATGATTTAAAAATGTGTTTAAGGAATGTTTTTATTAAAATTTTATTTGACATCTTAATATATAGTTTGATATCTTTTATATAACAAAAGTTTTGGACATTTAAAAAAATCGGAAACAAATATTTTCAAAATTGGCTAGATTTATTTAAAATTCTATGTGGCATTACTTTTTATATTGGCGGTTTCAAGTACACTAACAATTTATTAAATTATTTTCTATTACATACATATGTAGGTATGTTTATCTCGACTGAAGTCAAGCATATATTTGACATGATCATATTGTTCTGTGGGATTTCGTTAAGGCCTAATAAGTATTATGCGGATATTACGAATTTAATTTAGCAAATTTAAGAGAATCGTTAAGTAAAAGTTTTTTCTAATTCAATACAAATATTTTTTAACAAAAATAAATTATGATATTTATGAAGGCAGTGAAAATGTTTAGTAATTTAATCGTATTGTGTAATTTAATATAAATTTAGAACAATAATGAATATTATTTATTTTCAAAAATTTAATCTCCAATATATGATTTTATAAAATAACAAAAACAAAAATCATCACTTACATTAATTCTCAATACCTTCTTAACAATAGATATAATTCTGATAGAAATTTTCGGGATATAAACAAAATATAATTTCTTCATATTTGTACATTTCATTTTTGGATTTATTTTATTTTCTTTAAAAAAAATAAATGATATACTTTCATTCATCTATTAAGACTGCAAAATTCAGATTTGTGACAAATTTTCCGTTTCTATTCCTTTTTTCTTATAGACAATTTCATTGCCATGAGAAATCTACCATGTTTGGGTGTTACTAGCGGTGGCGGTGGTGTCGGTAGTATTGACGGTTCAACGTCGGATATAGCAGCAGAAAAACCTACTGCTGTCATGGATCCAACTACCTTGGAAGCACCTTCAACGCCTCACGCATCATCTTATTTTGCCACCACCTACTACCACATAACTGATGATGAATGTATGTTATATGATGATAGATTTTATTTAAAATATATTTCTTTATTTATTAAGTATTTCAAATTTCCATTAATTAAAAATATATGAATATTCCAAATCATACATAGTGGTAAATGGTGTTAATCACAATGATACTTAAAAACTTATATACCTATCACCACCACCACACAAACAATAAATAAGTAACTATTATGCTTATTTATGTTATTCCTAAAATCATATCCTGTCTGTATTTTCCGTTAGTAACACGCTATAATAAATCAAATATTTTAAGGCTAATACATGTTATCATAATTTTTATATAACTCTCATATCTGTCACAAATATTCCAAATTCAAATTTAACAATATTACATTAGAAGCTCAGAAATTAGAACCAATTTGTTCCCTCTGAAATATTCTGGTATTTGGAACTTTTTTTTTTTTTTTAAATTAGGAAGGCTTATTTACTATTAGGTTAGAACAATTCTACAACAAATACAACAATAAAAAAGTTATCTCATTGGTTTTTTTTTTTTAAATGTCAAATTTTTATATAAATAATGTAAACAAAACACACTAGAAACAAACACCATGTAAAAAAAAAAAAGATTTGACAGCTATAAGAAATAAGAAAACAAAGTCAGCTGTGTTTTCAACTCTACCTAATAGTTAATATGCTATGGAAATTAGAAGAGAAAACGGTTAAAAACTGTAATTTGGTACTTTTAATGGAGCCCAGCAAAAAAGGAACTGAAATAGTCATTAGTTTAAATTGTGTTGTCATGGGAAGGAAGAACTCAGTGGTGCAAATGAACTGCTGAAGTTATTTTTTTAACCCATTGTTGTTATTGGCAGATTGTACTTCTTTTATACTTCTTGTTCATTGCTTTTGAAGTACTTCCCTTAAAATGCTTTAAAACTTTTTAAATTTAAATTTTCTTATTAACCTTTTTCCCGCTAAAAATTCATTTATTTTCTCTTTTTTTGGATAAGTTCTTATTAAACTTCTTGATCGTTATTTTGCTGGGTATCATTTTATTCCGGTAACCATAATAAAAGCAATATTCCGGTAAGCATAGAAACAATATGTGCATGAAATTAGTGGCTTATCGAAAATTGGCGAATACAAGTGTGATACTTTTTGGAAGGTGTAACCTGATTTTGGTACCTTTTTTTTAACATTTTTCTATTAATGAGGAAAAAGGGGGGTAAAACAAGAAAATTGCATTTTATTTAAACCCATTCGAGAGGATTTTACAAGTTATTTGATTAAGTTAATCATAAAAAATAAGTAAATGAGACGTTTTTTGGAACTCTGTACTAACATTGAACAAAAATGGTATATAAATACAATGAAAAAGTTCATTGTTTCAACGATTTTGTTCATTAAAACAATATACTGTCATACATTAATAATAAAATTCAATTTAAACCTTTATTGATAACATTTTTAATCAATGAAATCGTTAATTAAATAAAATAAATAATTCCATTGATTTCAATGAACTCATATCTTGTTCCAATGAAACTATACATTGAAAATAATGCAAAAATTAATATAATATTCATAATATAGATGCCATAAATATTTGTATTACATTTACACATGTAATCGTAAACTTCGTGTTTATTTTGTCATTTATTTTATAAAGTACTTTCTGTTGTGCCCTGTATTGCTCAATGATGATATTAAATATCCATTTAGATAAAATATTTTATATATTTTTAAATACTTACGAATAAAATCCTTTTGGTTTTTGAATTCACGATATTTTTCGAAACCCTGATCTTCTGCGTCTTAATTGTTTTATCTATATTATCTGCTGAGTGAATAAATTTATAGTTATGTATAATTCGAATATCCTGGCTTTATAACTTAGTTTTGAATACACACCGATATTATTGGCTTTTGTTTTAAACGCGTATGGGAACAAACTGTTTTTTTTATTTTACTTCATTTAACACAATTTATTGAAATATTTCATTGATTAAACATTTTTGTTCATTGTTTAATGTTTCTTCATCACTAAAACAATGTATTAGTACATCGAATAAAAGAATTCAACGTATTAATACATTAAATCAAATCACTAATTTACATATTTTATTAAGAAATAAATTTAATGACTGGTTCCAATAACGTTAATTGTTTCATTGAACTTTAATGAATATTTTCATTAAAACACTGAATTCGTACATTGATTTAATAAATTCTTGGAAAAAATTAATGAATTTCATTTAATATACTGCATTTGTTAAAATTACTTTTTTCAGTAACGACAGTTTAGTACTTTTTTAAAACATATTTTTTCTTAAGTAATTGAAAGCATTTTGCAAAATTGCATTCAATTTATCTGTTCTGGAATTTGGTACTTTTTTCCTTATAATGGTACTTTTCGATTTTTTTTTATAATATTGAAATGAAATTATTAAAATTACTTTTTTTTGTTCAGTGAAGATAGTTTGGTACTTTTTTAAAACATATTTTATGCTCTTATTTCAATAAGAATTTATAAGGGAACACTGTGGTACATTTTTATGCTTCTAATGGTACTGTTTTTAATTTTTCTATAATATCAATCCTAAAAGCATGAAATTAAACATAAACGGTAGCATTTAACCTAGAAAAATGAGCCATAAAATTGCAATCATTAAAAGGTGCGATTTAGAAGCATTTCATGATTCAGATTTTAATATTAGACTTAGAAATGTTATCTTTTTTATTAAAATTAAACATCAGAATGTGATATGTCAAAAAAAAAAAAATAAATAAATAAAATAAACACTTAAGATATTATGATTGAATAGTTATTTTAGGATAATAATATTTTAAAGATATAATATTGTGGTATTTAGATAAATGTATTTCATGCCAATTTAAAATATAAAGAAATTGTTCTTTTTTCATTCTATACTTTATAGTATTTGTATTGATATTATTTAACATTTAGCCCATAACAGCTTAGCCATTTTAATCTGACTTTAAGACAATAAAATGGTTCAAACATAACTTATGACATAAGTTATACTCTTTTGTTTGTTTAATCTTAACAAGTAGAAAATATTAACCCTTCTTGCACAAATATATATGTACATGAGAATCTTTTTTTTTTTTTTGTTTATTATTATTATTTGAAATGACTGACATGGAATGTAAATTTGACAGTTTAAAATTGTTCATCTTTAGTTTATGTTTGTTTATTATACATATACACTCAGCCAAATATACAGACATGTACAATGACTCTTCTGTATAGAAAAAAAAAAACAAAAAGTAATAAAAAAGAATAAAAATCTCAAAACTAATAATGACATAACGCTATTACAAGATATAAAATCCCATCAAAGTGTGTCATACACGGTCATTATCTTTTTGAAATATCTAACATGGTATTTGTGCGATTGTATGTACAATACATATATATAATGTATGTGTATGTAGGTATGTACAATGTATTTAGAAAACTAAAAACGACAATAGTCGTATAATTTATGATCACTTTAGTGTGAACAATCTAATAACATGGCACTTTTTGTTTTTCATGTTGTCGTCAATTTGTTTTGTTATATTTTTGCTAGTCGTAAAAGAACAATGGTAAGAGAGCAAGGACTTTATGTACTGAGAACATTAATTTGTATGTGTGAATGAGTGGTATGAGAGTTTTGTAGAAACTACAAAAAACATTTAAACACATACACACATACATACATACATACATAAATAAATAATTATTTGTTGCTACTACACAAACAACTTTTCAGTATTGTTGTCTACTATGCGTATGTGTGAATAACTAACTAGGAGTTTTTATGTTAAACTGTTTTATTACTAAAGCTATATGAGGGTATGAGTTGAATGAATGGATGAATGGATGGATGCTTGGTTAGTTGGTCGGATGAATGGAATGGCTATTATTTAATTTATTAACCGTGCTATCAATCTTATTGTTTAAATGTGTTTTGTCACTGCATTCGTGCTAAACAATCCCTTTACATATATGTATATATGAAGTATAATAATAATGGCCTATTGTAGCAGACGTTAGATTTTTAGTGAATTTTAGATGATAGTTGGACTTGTGTTGTAAATGCTGCTAGAATATAACAGGATTTTTTTATTTTATTTATTTTGATCATTGATCTTCTGAAAGAAAAAAACTTAAAACTTAAAAATATTTCCCTCTCATTTAATGACATATTAGAAATATCCTCGTAATCTAGAGTTAAAGCCAAACATGATTTTTGACTATGTTTTTATATATATTATACTGGATCGATCTGTCTGACTCTGGGATTATTTATGTAATGTAAAATGGGAATTACGGAAAATATTTTGCAGATTATTATGTTTGTAATTACTTCAACTTAAGTTGCCTTAAAATTTCCTTTAGCATTTATATAGAATTACATCCGAAATCCAAGTAAAATGTTTACTGTGTAGTGTGAATAGTCATTGATTTAAAAGTATAAGTATTATAACACAAATAATAATGATAATAATAATAATGTCACGAGTAGGGGGTAACAAATTTACTATTGCTGTATATATTATCTGTCATACGAACATTTATTCAATTCTATTATTTTTATTTATTTTTTGTTCTATTGATAGACCGGCTACTTTCCTAGATGTTTGAAACAAATAAATAACAATAATAAACACGTTTGCACATTTGTTTTGTTTTTAACTTTAAACATTGTTATAAAGTAAATTTGTACAATCATTCATCATTTCCTTTTTACACATGCTTACATACATACATATATATGTATGTACATGTGTTTGTAGGTATATGTATGTATGTATGTTAGTATGTATTTACAAATGTGTTTGATGATGAAATGGGTATTCCTTTCGGTATAAAATTATTTGTCCCGTCAATATGAAAAGGTGGAAAATTATTTGTAATTTTTTTTTTAGAACAAAAGGATCTTAAGTAACAGTACTTAGATTCACAGCATGTAGAGAGATTTGTAATTTATTTATGGTCGCTTATTTAGAAAACAAAAAACTATTTAATAAAACTAGGGTGATTTTGTGGTAAATTTAATTTTTTCTTTTCATCCCAAATGGACAAAAATCTTGTTGCTACTAACAAATACATATATATTTTATATTATTTTTCCTTTATTGTTGTTATTACGAGTATGTTGTGTGATTTGTATATTAAAACAAGAGAAATTTTTGAAATGTTTTTTGTTTTGTTTTAGTTTTTTTTGTAGAATTAATTTAGGAAAAAAAAAAATAAAAATCGAAATAAAGGTGTTCAAATTTGTTAATCCCATATAGGATAAATAAGTATGTACACATGGTCTCATTATCTTAATTATATAATTACACTGTTTTTTTTTTCTCTTTTTGCAACAAGCAGAAAATAATATTTTGTTATTTCTTTTATTTTTGGTGATGACTTAATTACAATGCAAAATAATGGATAAAGAAAATTGTTTTATTTGTAAGAAAATATGCATTATGCATATGAATATTGTTATGTAAATTGTATTGAAATCTTTATTAGATAAGAGTTTTGTTTAAAATGACGTTTACATAAATAAAATACGGAATGTGGATTATTTTCATTCATTACAAAAGATTTTACTTTTACACATTTTTTTTTATTAGAATTAATATTTCTTTAGTCTAATTGAATGTTATTTTATTATTCTTTTGAGGCCTGCTCCTAAAACCGACTGATTTTTTTTGTTTTTATATTAATTAGATTCAAAAACCTGGGTCCATAGATATTGGAATTAATTTTTAAACGAACCTGGGCCAGTTTGTGATATTAAAAAATGTTAATATTCAAAAAAGCTAATTCTATTTTTATACCCTTCACCACAGGTGTAAATAGTACATATAAGTTTGTTTTTCCATTTGTAATTTCCTCCTTGATATTTTTGGGTTCCTTGTAAGAAATTATGATCATGTCCGTACGTCCGAGTTTACGGTGTAAAGATTTTCATTTTTATACAGATCAGTCATAATTTTTTTAAATAAAATTTCGGTTTTTTTTAACAAACAAATTCGTTCATAAACCACGGACTATGGGCCAAAAACTGAAAAAATAATGACTATTTTTGTTGTTGTTGTTTTTTGTTTTTGTATACCCAAGTAGCAACAGACGTAATATAATTATTAACAGTTGTTGTTTTCTAAGTTTAGTTTTTTGTTTTTTGTATATAAATGTAAAAATATATAAATACTAAATTATTGTTGTTGTTTATTTTTAAAACCAAGCTTGCTATGACTCTTGAATTTTATTGAATTCAAATTTTTGTACTTTGGAAAAAAATGTACTTTTATAAATATGAAGCATACATTAAGGCGAAAGTTTTATAATTTGTTGGTGAGATGGTAAAGTGTATTAAAAATTCAGCACAACCTCTTTTTGTATTTCCTTTACACCATTTTTTAATATTTAAATTGGTTACTTTTCTTTTTAAATACTTTATTAAATGATTTTTTTTTATAATTTTCGTATTAATTTTTGTTAACTTTACACAACTGCTACTTCTTTATAGTTTTTTTTCTAATAACATCAATTAACTAATTTAGTGTAATTCTACATAAAACGGTGCTAAAGTTGAAGTTGTCTTTATACAATATTTGACACTAAAGGGATATAAAATGGAGGCTAGTTTGAAGCATACAAAATAATAATTATAAAACTTTAATTAAAATATTATTTTGATATATAGATACGATATTTTTGTGAATAAATTTTAAAAAATTCCTAAACTGAATTTCGAAACCTTGCCTAGAAAATAAAAGAATGTTTGTGATTGAGTGAAAAACAGATTATAGTAAATAATAATAAATAAAAAGAAAAATTCACACAATTTTAAAGGAATAATTTTTATTACACATATTGTAACGTAAAAATTTGTCCCTTAACACGTTTCGTTCGTTTGTGTTTGTTGTTGCTTCTTAATTACCACATGAATGGGTATGTATGTGTATCATCCGTTATTTTACTTGTAAAACTTTAAGTAATATATAGAAGTGAGACTCTCGATTGACACTTGAAAAAAAATGTTTATTTTGTAAACAAATTTATGTCAAATATCATTAGTAGTTGAAAATGGAATAGGTACTTATCATAATTGGTATAATTTGGTGGTATTCGTAATGCTTAACGGAAATAGATAGGCGCATCTAAAAATGTGGATGTTCTTTACGCATAATATAAATGTTAAACCCCTAATGGAAATTTATAAGCGCATCAACAAACTTGGATTGATAAAATTTTTATGTAAAAAAAAAAAAAAAAAAAAATACTTT
>MINK01001820.1:32399-45199 GCA_001735545.1 Phormia regina
AGTAATGTTTTATTATAAAAGTCTGCTCTGTAATTGTGAGAATTATAATATAAGCATTGATAAAGCGCATTTATAATACATGATTTTTGTTCGAGATGAGCCGCCTAGAAGCAATGGAATGGCAATTTTTTGCTTATGCGAAGCCCTATTGTAAGGGAAAGTGTATTTCGAACATAATCTGTAACTTACTCTATTGCATTTTCGGAAGCTTTATGCAATTAAAGAAGCAATATGTTACTTCCGTCAGTTGTATTGCATCCAAGTTAGTAATTTTTTTTTGCTGGGTAATATGTATTCATAAGTTATAAAAAGTATAAAACATTATAAAGAATTCTATATTTTAATTCTTAATGCATAATATTTTACCATTATATTCCATTTATTTATATTATTTTAAAATATTGATGCAACTATATAAAAGCAAAAGGTTAGGAAAAGCAGCAAAAAAACTGTAATAATCCCCAGTAGGAATAGGCTTTAAATAATAAAACTTATTTAATATTTTATAATAACATAAATTAAATATAAATTTATTATTGAACATTTTAATCATAATAACAAAACATAATAAACATAATATGTTATAAAAAGGACGTAAATTGTATTTCTTTACAGGTCATAGTGGTGTGAATCAATTGGGTGGTGTGTTTGTTGGTGGTCGTCCTCTTCCAGATTCAACTAGACAAAAAATAGTGGAATTAGCACATTCTGGTGCTAGACCATGTGATATTTCACGCATACTACAGGTGTCAAATGGATGTGTTAGCAAAATTCTGGGCAGGTGAGTAAACTTAGTGATTTATTGTTTTTGTATTATTCTTATTATTTTTTTTTTAAATGGGTGATTAGAAAAGAAAACATATATGATATGTTCTGATCTTTACTGAGAATTTCAATTAATATTGTAATGATGTTGATGTTTTTTTGAAATTATTTAAAACTTTGTTATTATTTATGCAAAATTTTAATAATTCCAATGATATTTATTTTTTTATTCTTACAGGTATTATGAAACAGGAAGTATAAGACCCCGAGCAATAGGTGGTTCAAAACCTCGTGTCGCCACTGCTGAAGTTGTTGCGAAAATTTCACATTACAAAAGAGAATGTCCAAGTATATTTGCATGGGAAATACGTGATAAATTGTTGCAAGATGGCGTTTGTACAAATGATAATATTCCAAGCGTAAGAACATATACACATATATATATTTATTTTTTCTTTAAAAAAATCACTTTTACTCACTTTTGGTTTGAAGTAATAATCATTTATGCGGTTTTGTATTTCCATTTCGATAGTTCCCCTACCCTGTAGATGCTTTTTTTTATTTATTTTTCTTCTGCTTTAACTTCTATTTCGTTTTTTTTTTTTTATTTAATCTTTTTGTCAATGACAGACCACCCCCAAAACGACCTTTAACAATAATTTCTTTACACTTCAACAAACTCTCCACAAGACCTTGAGACTTGTCACATTTACTGTACGGCAGGCAGGCAATAGCGTTGCTTTTTTTGTGAACTTTTGTGATTTTATGAAGGGAGAAAATGTAATGCATATTAAACGCATTAAAACATTTGGAAAAAATGAAGTAAACCAAATTTGAAAATAAATACAAGTCGACTTAAGGATATCTATATAAAAACACTTTACACTTTTATAAATATTATTAACTAATAGTCAATGTTTTACGACAAAAAAAATATTTTTATCAAGTAAACTAAATATGTATTTTTTTCGATTTTAAAGGATATAAAAACATTCTTCACAAATATTGAAATTGTTTGACTTTATATACAAGAACGTAACAACTTTAAACTGTCAGTAAAAAAAACATAAATGGTGTAGGGTATTATACAATCGGGTTTGCTTCATTAGAATGTTCATACTTGTTATCTAGGTATATATTTTTTAATATCTAAAGAGAAAACATTGTAGGCATTTGTTTAAGCGATTCATTGTTATAACCACTTTTGTCACTCGCTAATGTATGGAATATTTTACACGAAAAGTTACGTTGTACAGTGGAACCGAATAGAAAATTATTATGGTATTTTTTTTTTTATAATACAACATATATTGTTTATAGTGACAATAAATTGTAACTTACTTTAAGCCAAAAGTGCCAAAGCGATTGGAGATTATAATTGAATTTATATTTTGGCAAACCGTCTCTATGTATATGGGAGGGAACCACTAAAAATATTTGAATTCATTTTTATTAATTTTCAAATTGTAACACATAGAATATTCATATATTTTTGGAAAATATCTCTCATGAGATAAGAATGTTTTTTTTTTTTTTTTAATTTTATTTATTAGCATTTTTCTTTAAACGATTCCACTATGCTTAGCTTTCTGTACAGTATATTTATGTTGATTTGCTGTAAGGGAAGGTGTTTATTAAATTTTTTTTTTTTTGTTAATCAAAACTCACATTAAGGGACACTTGAATTAGTCATGCGTACGATTTTTTTGTTTTTTTTTTTTAAGATTTTGTTCTTATTTCTGAATGAAGAAGAAAATAAAGGTTGTGTATTAAAAAATTATGAAAATGGTAATAATTTATTAAGGGATATTATTTAGATTGCGTCTGTTGTTTTTGTACTAAATATCTTAAGAATGATATTTCATTTATTTACAGTATTTTTTTTCTTCTTCTTCTTCTTCTTTTTACTTTAATAAAGTTTAACAAATATTCGTCAATTGTGAGCAGCACATGCAAAATTTTCATTGTGTCAAGATTTTTGTTTATTTAACACATTTTTTATAAAAAAAAAGTACCAAGTAAAAATGTACCAAAACTAATAGCGCACCATACTGACATTATTCACAGTATTGTTAACATACATACTCTCTCCTCTTCCAACTATCCATTCATCCTTCCTTCCTTTCATGCAACCAACCCCTCATCATTGTTTTTAAAAAAAGATTTTAATGTGGTAAAAGAAAAAAAGTAAATCAACTGGAAAAGGGAGGGGATTAAAAAGGGCTATAAAAAATGGTTATAACCGAAAACGTCGTTAATAGTTTTTAAATGTTTAAGAACTCTTTAAAAGTGATTTTTTTTCTTCTGGATGTTACTATATTTATATAAATTTATATACATACACATACATACATATGTATTAAACTGTTATGTATGTACACAGTATTATATATACATAGCAGGACATTTTAACTGTTATATTATTAAAGTATACTTTTGCATTTAGTTAATGTAAAGTATCATACATGCCTTGTTGAAATCTCTACTTAAGACTAAACAATTTTAAATAAATATTATAAAATTAATAATGAAGCATGAAAAGAAGAGTTGCTTTATTGATAATTCTATGAAATTTTATATTATAACTCAATATAAAAAAAAAACAATTATTTACGCTCAATTTGTAACTACTGCCGGTGATGATATATGAAATACAATTTCAAAGAGAATAAAATACAGAAATATTTTATTATTGAAATAGGTTTTTTGTTTTCCTTTTGTTTCGATTGGAATCGAAAATTCATAAAATTCTAAATAATTCTTATAATATTCAATACATTAATTGCGAATAAAATCGCATCAAACATTATCATTATCCCTCAGGATATCTTCAGAGTACATAAATTATTTAGATAATTTGTTAACGATACGAAAAATAAATTTCATAGAAATTATTTTACATATTTAACCTAAATATATAAATAGCAACAAACTATTTTAATTTTTTATTTAATGTGTAAGGAGTGCATTTGTATAAAATTTAGCACACGTTTTGCCTCATAACTTTTTTTTCAAAAACAATATTAATTTCTTATTTTTATTATTGAAAAATGTGTGAGTTATTATTTTTAAAGGCTTTGACTTTGATCAAAATGAAGGACAAAAAAAGATGTAGGATGGACTGGGGAGCTTTCGCCACTTTTTTGCTTAAAATGCAACATATATCTTCAAAACGGTTCACGATATCAATAAACTTTCTTTAGTAATAAAAATATTGATATGTTGGCTTATATTTAAGACCTATGATCCTGACTATCTTATGTTAAGTTAATTTTTAATATGAATTTGTGAAGTGACCAAAAAACAACTCCTTCCCATTGGATATATTCGCCAAGGATGGGAGTATAATCGTTTTCCTATATATGATGTTTTTTTATTTTATATTAATACATTATTTGAAAGAACTCTCAAAAATTTATATAGACCTAAAATCTATACCTTCGTATCTAAATACAACGTTCCTGTAAGATAAGTTAAATCGGCATATATTGCAAATTCTTGTACTTTACTAACAGATTTAAACATAAAAATCGTTAATCAATTCCAAAAAATATTAAAGTTATCACAGAAAATACCCATAGAAGTATGGGTATCACTTCGTTTTCATGATAATTGGAAAAAATTAATGTGCCCTTATGTCGAGTGTTCCCTCGACGAATAAGGGCAAAATATCAAAAAAAAAAATTTGTTCTATAAACAATTTGCCAACAAAAAATTAAATATCTGCTGTCAAACTGCTTCCAATATTATTAAAAAAAATCTATACGATATTTGGCAACTTGTCACAACGGTAAGAGAACTAAAGATTGATACCAAACAATTACTTAGTTTTTATACAAAGAGATATTAATTTTACATATTGTCCGGAGCTAAGACCATTGGGAAGATATTGAACTCTTGTGAAAAGAGAATTGAAGAGCACCAATACGGTGTCTCAAAATATCGAAGATTTTAAGAGGAGAAGGACAAACTGTACCAAAAAAGTGACTGCAACAACTATTAAATTCTTAATGGAGAAGATATCGAAAAAGTCCGCAAGTTCATAAGTAATGGTTAGGAAAATAAAATTATAAAATTTAATGTGAACTGTAATAATAAAAAATCCAAAACTCTAAGATCAAGCGTTTTCAAATTATGAAATTTTATAAATGTTATGATTTTTTTGAGCGCTACTTATGTACAATTATAACTTAAAGTTATAATTGGTTAAAAATATGCCAAAAATGATAAATACCGTTATTTCTTGTAACATAACATATATACTTGCTACATATAAAGGCAAAAATAACTCAGTATTCTTCAGCTATGTTCACATTTATCAAATATTTGACCAAATTTGAGTAACCACTAGAAATTGTTTGCTATTGTTTTGTAAGAGAAAAAAGGCATAAAGCAATATCGAGTGAAATATCAGCCTGAATTATAGATAAGCTAAAAATATTTTCAGATTAAAATTAAGAAGTTAAAGAAAATATTAAGTCATTTTGGTCAAATATTTTACTAGTCTGAACATAGCTTAAATCATGGCTATAATTATAAATAATTACAATAATAATAATAATATTTAAAATAAAAATAAAATTGTTGGGTCCTTAATGCAGATAATTTTTAACAAAACTAATGATTCGATTTTTATATTTTTAAATAAAAGATACGATAACATTTTATCATATTGTTTTCCATTTAATGATTAATGTGTTCATGTTATTATATCAATATCAGGGAAACCAAAATATGCAATTGCAAAACATTTGTCCATTTCATAACAAATTTGTTAGTGCATATTTTATCTTTAACGGCATATTTTAACTTTTGAGAATTTTTAGCGCTTTTAGAACATATTTTGACATTTTATGAATAATTTGTGTTTATCTTTGTAAAAGCAATATTTTTTTAATGAAAGCATATCGAGCCCTAATCCCGAAAATGTCATAAGTGCAGTAAATTACAGATTTTCATCATAACACGAATTTCAAAAATATTGTCGGTTATGAAATTTTGGAGGTCAAGGATCAATATAATTTTGATAAAAAATTACGAAAAAAATCTTTGGCTTGTTTTTAGAACATATTTTACGCTTTTTATTTTATATTTAATGCGCATAAAACCCATCTTTTAAGTATATTATGGTTTCCCTGATTATTATTAATATTATTCAATCTTATATAATTAGACCAGTCTATTATGTTATTATTCAATATTAAATTAGTAAGCCTAACGGTACTGGTTTTTGCAAATTTTTATAATTTTAAATCCCACAATTTTTTGGCATTATTTTTCCATATGAAAACACGTTTTAAATTCCAGGAAAAATATATATTTTTTGTACATATTTCAATTCAAGAAATTAATTTATATTTTAAAAGAAAAAAACATATTGTTCTTATATATTCCGGGATTCGGGATACCGTAATCCATTAAAATCTCAATATCATTGCATTCGTAATATTACCATAATACGATTCATTTTATCTATATGTAAAAAAAGAAATTCAAAAACCAAAAGAACAAAAAACAAATTTATTTGTAATATTTTACTTTTAGGGTAATAATAATATTAATATGGTATGAAAACAAAATATGGTTTAAGACCATGAAAGAAATGTATAATAATTGTAGACATAATGATATTTTTTTTCATATTAATAAAATTGTTGTTTTGGTAAACATATTCGAAAAATTAAAACATACAATTGTTGTAGTAATGTAATGTAAACATTGTATAATTTAACTGAAACACAGACATTGTTACACATCAAATATGTATAAAAATAATTGATTCAATTAAAAACTTGTTCTAATTTGCACCTCTCACTAAAATGACTATATAAACTACTAAAAACTGTAAAAAAATTAAAAACAAACACATATTATCAATTAATAAATTATTTAAATCAATCAGGTTGATGGTTGAATGAATTAAATATAGGAAATAAAATCATACACAAATTTAATTTTTTATTTTATTCTTACTTGAATATATTTATTATATATTGAAAAAAAGAAGAAAATTAATTCAAATAAACAATGTAAACATAATATAGTCATAATGACAATATCAAAACTTTATTTTTCTCTGCACGTGGAAGTTGTTTTTAAAACAATGAAACTATGCATAACCGTCGGACCTTTTTTCACATAAACGTTATAAAACCTAAATAAGTATTTGATTATATAGCTAAAAACTAACTCTTTAAAAAAAGAGTTTTTTTATTTAAATTATGAACTAAATACGTACATATACATATAAATATGTGGTTCAGATTTAATAAAAAGCTGAGAACATTGTATTTCGAAGCAAACAACTCTTGCAACAAATAACGTCCTTTATTTAAAAAAGAAACAAAAAAAAAAAAACAATTTAAAAAAACATGTAAGGCGTTACTGGAAATATATAGATTCCTACTCATCGTTATTTACATTCACACACATACATTTTCAATGAATTTAATTTGGATACACTCGTATCCAATAAGCTGCTACGTTTGCATAAATTACCCGCCTTAGAATGTTCGGTGCATGCGTATTAATAGCAAAAATTACAACAAACTTAACAATATTGTTATTTTAGAATGGCTAAAGACATTAAATGCTTGTAGCGAATAAGAGTGTGTTTTTATTTGGCCGAACATCGGCTCGTTATACAAATATTTACATACAATATATGAACATATTTCTATAGATATGTATGTATGTAAAGCTGCATGTTCATTATATTTTACATATACATACATATATTTAAGGCAAAAGGGCGTCGCGTAAACATTTAACAGCATTAAATAATTCCGTGGCATAAACAAATTCATACGAATTTGTATTTAATGTAAATTTAAACGTTACTTAACAACACATATGTATGTGTATGTGTATCTTTTCAACATAAATAAATTCATTTTTCATAATCCTTGTTATAAGTATTTAGAAATTTTATCAAAAAATAATTTAGCATAATAAAACAGAATTGTCTTTAATAAATTTAGCACTTTATTCATGCAATTTAAATGAATAGATGAAAAATGTTTAATGTTGTTTATGTCTCAACAAAATTTAAGATAATACTGCACTTAAATATAAGATTTATATACAATCTATTAATAATGTGTAGTTATATTTTTCTTGTATTTTTTTTTTTAATATGTATATAACATCCAGAAATATTTTTCGATACTAACGTAAGGTTTATTAACCAATAAATAGGGTGTCATTAATGTATAAATTTTATAACTTTGTAATATTTTTGTTGGAAAGACATGTATAAGAAAATAGCAAAAATACTCATTTACAGCCGTATTCACATAAAAATAATTAATGTATGTTTGATAAAGGTTTATAAACTTTTCGTATGTAAATTTCCATAAGAAAATAGTAAACCTTTATCAAACATACATTATTTTATTTTATTTTATTTTTTTAATGTGGCTGTTATGCTTTAAAGCATTCATAGGCACAAAGAGAAGATATACAAATCGTCTGGTTGTTCCGTATAGAACTGAAAGTAAAAGCAGAAGGAGGAAAATTTTGAACGGGATTGTGAGATCACTATATAAGTTGACAGTCAGCAGCATTATTGTCCTGTAGGTCCAGATTGGTATTTAAGTGTAGGATGAAATTGAGAAGACTAATGAATGTCTTTTAAATAAGACTTTGTTGGGTCCCGGGACACTGGACAGGTCTTTTATGAAGACATCTGTTAGAATTCCAATAGGGTCCTATTTTAGGGTCACAAGGGAGTAGATTATGGATATCTAGAGCATTATGGCCTAGTTTTAAACTATCAGATTAAAAACATCTTCTGGGTATGAGTCGTAGTAGTATAAATATCATGGTAGTAATGATTACTGGTTATTTCTCATTAGGGAACATGATGAGTAAATGGGACGTTGGCACGACAGATTTTTGCAGGTCGTTCGATGATGTAGAGGAGCTAGAGACAGTGGAAAACATTCCCTGCTCACACTGCATGAAGTAGGTGAGGTTACGGGAAAAGGCTTTTTAATCTCATAGGGTTTGTAATAGGAATAGGATGGTTTAGGGGTAATCGGAACTGATTGCAAGGCCACTTTTTTTAACCTAACCTAAAAATGAAAGACATTCATTACCCTTGTGTTGACATTCCATTAAAATTTTATTTGAGTTACTACAAAGTAATTACAAACCACATTTATTAAGCAGCGCTTTGAATCTAAGTTTATTTTAATTAGTTTAATTTTAATAATAAATAAAATACAGTGAACCCTTCAACAAAACTTTTAAGTTCTAAATTGATATAAAATTTTTTTAACAAAATAATCAAATAAGGAGTGCGTTCGAAAAAAAAACCTTAACACACGTTTTACTTTATAACTTTTTTGGCTATATTTACGTTTTTTGAGTAACTATCAACTCACGTTTCGTTTACAGTTATATTTATGGTAATATATCATTTAATAGTGCACCCTTTATTACCACTAGTGGTGGTGGAGGGTATAATACACAATATTTTGTTGTATACATATGTACATTAAAAGGTTTCTTGGAAAAAAGTTGCAAATGTACCCCTCTAGATCATTGGTAGGCACCTATAGCACTCAGGGGCAAAGAATATTCCCTTTTTTACATACACAACATGAGCCTCAACCAAAAACGTAAAAATTAGAAATAATTATATGAATCGTAGCACAAGGATCTTAAGAAAATAAACATTTTTAATTTCAGTTCTATACAGATCGACAAATCAATTTGCATATCCTCTCTTTGTGCCTATCAATGCTCTAGATCAACGATAACCAGAAAGAGAGATGCAAAAATGAGAATGTGTTAGTGGAAATGATCTTTAAAAAATAATTGTTCACACACATTCACATTGTGTGTAATTTAAAGAACATAACGACATGAACTTACTTTGTCGAAAACTATCTAAGATCAGTGTTTCGATGTCATTCATGTTATGTCTGTGTAATAAACCGATTATGTTTGGACCCTGGGCTAAGCAGATTAATATTACGTCTGAATATTAGTTTTTCAAAGCACCTCTAAAAATATGTACTTTTACAATATCATTAGCAAAACTTTCGTTAAAATAAAATTAAATTTCATTTGTAATAAATAATTTTATATATTTCGGACATTTTTCAACATATATTGTTTTCTAATATATAATTGGAATGGTTACACATATTGAAGGTTACACATAATTAATCCTTTAACAGTAAGATGGTTAATTTTATGCACTTAGTTCCCAAAAGATAAAATTAGAAAATTTTTTAATTAGGTCAAATGAAATTATTTATGAAAAAAATATAATAAAACCCTTAAAACATAATGGAATGGAGATTTTTGAAATCAAGTACTCTAATGTTTATTATTATGATGTTAATTATTTTGCCTTTATTTATTAAAGTGATTATTAAATATCCATCTACTTTGAAAATCTGTTGATAAATATTAAAAGAATACTAAGTTGGCCTTGCAAGGGTTAAAAACAATTATGTATTAAATTTTTACCTAATAAAATTGTTCATTTAATCAATTTATTACGGCACTCGCTTCATTACTTTATACGGTTTATTATAAATTAAATTGTCACAAATTTTCTATAAAATTGCAGTGAGTATAAGTATATAGTTCAAGAGAAACAAATCTATAGTTGAGTTTAGTACAATTCAATAAATTGTTAGTCAAAAATCACACTATTGACAGCATTTTCATGCCAATTTAGCAATTAATGTCTGTGCAAAACAGACATTAAGAGACAACCTTTTTTTTTTTTGTTTTGTTTCCTCACACAATAATATATAACAATGGGAATTAAACACGGCTACTTGAAGAATAAATCCCTAAAGACCATAAAAGATACTTAAAAAAAAGTAATGATTGATGAGGGATGATGAGTTTATAAAAAGACATCAAACATTTATTGTATGAAAGAAAAATATATACCTTTAGTAAAATAGGTGATGAAATATTGTACTTAAATTGTTGTTTATTTTTTGGTATCACATTAAAGCATTTTCATTAACTTCGGTACAAATTACAGGTATCGTCTATTAATCGCGTGTTACGTAATTTAGCAGCACAAAAGGAGCAACAGCAGCAACAACATACGATAACAACGTCAGTAGCATCTCCGGTAGACAACAATACAACTAATTCAACAACTTCTATAAATGAACTACAGACAGCAACACCATTAAATTCTAGCGACAGTGCAACTGGTACAATAAACCCTGTAGTTATATCGACAGACATTGCATTGGATATCAGTTGTTCCACTACAGATTCTATAGTTTATGAAAAACTTAGACTCTTGAATGGTCATACGGTACACCATCATCATCAACATTTACAAAGCCATCATCAATCTGGACCATCTCATCACCATCATCACCACCATGCTTGGCCACCTCGTCATTATTCATCACCGTCATCGTCCTGGTATACGCCTCCTTTAAACTCAAATAGTAATTTAACACCTAATAATACATCTAATACATCTGCATCGGCACCCGCTTTCCATAGTCAGCAGCATCTAAGTCCCAGCGCATCATCTTTGCATAACAATACATGTTCTGCAGGAACGGAGGATATCACTTTAAAGAAAGGTATATTTAATTTTATATAATTATTTTAATGCTAAATAATTTCAGGAATTATGTGTAATATTTGTGTTGGTCTGCTAGATTACACGCATTCCTGAGGCTGTAAAAGAGATTAGTTTGAAAGGATTTGTAAAACGATGTGTCTCTGTAAAGAATCATTAATTCAAAGTATTCGAAATTCAGAGTTAATTTTCACATTCGTATGTAGATGAATTCGAAACTTTTTAAAATTATTTTATTTGATACTTAATTGATATCTTTAATGACGGCATTTGATAATAAGTCATCATTTAAACAGAACTTCGTAGCTAAAAAAAAAAACATTCCATAAGGATATAAAACTAAGAAATATTTTGTACTCAATTATAAAAAAGTCTCTGTATTTTTGTTCAATTTTATATCCCAGCAAAGAAAAATTAATTAATTCTAGAATTACCCAAACTACTTAATAAAGTACTTTCTTGGTAATGAGACGTCATTATTATTATTTGCATTCTCTAGATTAGATAAATAAGTACTCGAAATCAAAGTTAATTACAATCACATGGACCAGTTAACTAGAGCTGGTTCTACCCTATTTTGATGCTATTCGGTTTTTTGTAACAAAATATTTAAAAATAAATTTTATACTAAATTAACTTTAAAAATTAAGTGCAAGACGTTAGTTATTGAAAACTTTTTTCAATTTCATTCTTATTTCCAAGAAATACCTGCTGTCTTACCAGAAAAACAAAGTTTTTGCTGGGTAGTTCTAGAACACATGAAAATAGCCTGTACTTGTTCTACTTTGGTGGTACGACAAATGATTTTTGTTTGAAATTGTCACCTTTATAACTAGTTCTTTAGAAGTGTTAGCTAGCCATCAGCCATTTTAAGGAACGATTCAAGAACTAATTATTTAATGAATGAATTTTGTTCAAAATTGTCATATTTCGAACTAAGGCCATAAAATCGTTAGGGAATGGTTTTAGTACGTCTTTCTTTTGTAAAAACTTTCTTTTTTTATTGTTTGGAATTTTTTTTATACAAGTTTTTTAAGCAGTTCTAGGAAGTCATTGCAGAGCCAGTAATTTGTTCGAGCCTTATAAGCGAAAACAATATGAAAAACAGTTTTGTTTTTTGATGCTATATATAGCAAAAACATAGCTTCCAATTTTAAAAGCAACAGCTTACGGTATGCATTACATTGTAGCCATATTTGCCACTCGCAACATTACCTAATAGTACTTCAATAACTAGTTTTTAGTAAATATGAAAGTAATTTGGGTTTTACGTGGCTCAGTTGTGTAAAGCGCCTAATATGTGTACATAAATTTATTGAAGGTTCAACTCCCAATTGAGGCAAACGTTATTTTATTTCCCTTTATAAAAATCACGTTTTGCCACATAAAAATGTAAGTCGACTATGGTGTAACTAGTAAGACGGCAGATTAACAAACATAAACAGTATTGTGATAC
>MINK01001821.1:3202-15065 GCA_001735545.1 Phormia regina
TCACCAGACACGACCGAAGTTCTTTCTTCCGAACCGTAGCCGAATCCGTAGTTAGCCGACCGAGAGCCGAAGAATTTATCTCGTCGGATTGTAGTAGAACCGTAGTTAGCCGATTGAGAGCTGAAGAATTTATCTCATCGGATTGTATTTTGAAGGCCGAACCTTGTAGTTAGCCGACCGAGAGCCGAAGAATTTATCTCGTCGGATTGTAGTAGAACCATAGTTAACCGATTGAGAGCTGAAGAATTTATCTCATCGGATTGTATTTAGTTTGTTAAATAGCTTATACGATCTTAGTTAGCCGACAGAGAGCCGAAGCATTTATCTCGTCGGATTGTATTTAGAAGTGCGTACGATCCTAGTTAGCCGACAGAGAGCCGAAGCATTTATCTCGTCAGATTGTATTTAGCAGTGCAGACGATCTTAGTTAGCCGAAGCATTGTATTTAGGAGTGCGTACGATCCTAGTTAGCCGACAGAGAGCCGAAGCATTTATCTCGTCGGATTGTATTTAGTAGTCCATACGATCTTAGTTAGCCGATAGAGTGTCTAAGCATTTGTCTCGTCGGATTTAATCCAACCTAAGAACTAAAATTGCCAACCCTATTCTTTCCCCTCATAGATAGGTATCATTTCGTCGTTGTTCTTGTCACAAGGAAGCTCTGTGGTAACAATCAAAGGAAGCAGACCTTTGAAGAAACTGGACAGACTGTGTATATCCCAGCTGGAAACTAAACTGCATTACAATTTATATTTGTATTTGCATAAATATTTTAAATTTTCTTAAAAAATAAATTTAAAAAGTTCACTTCAAATTCAAGAAAAACCTAAAAATCTTCTAAGCGCGTCAAATGGTCGAAGATTTTTAGTATCGATTCTTCAAAAGATCTCGACAGATGTTAAAAAAACAATATTTTTCTAAACAATTACACTTGGTAGACTCATTTCAAGAAAGAGAACTTAAATGTTTAAGAGAGACAGTCAGATGCCTGTGTGTGATAATGGGAAGTAAACAAATTTGTAAATCTCTGATGACGGTAAGTACAAACATCAGAGAGCATAATAATTCATTTAATCAGGGTGATTTTTTCAATAAATTTCCTTTTTTCCTTAACATGTACCGAATGAATAAAAAATATGTAGATGGATGTACTTGTTGTTTCTTTATTCTCGGATTATGTTGAGGGTTTTGCTGTCAAGTGAACATGTTGATGATTTGTTTCAAAGGGATTATTAAAACCAGTTTTCAGTTGTTTTTCTGAATTTAAATTTGAAGGCGTAGGTATTTTTTATATTACTAATTCCTATTGTAGTTTTTCATTTTTTCAAAATTTGGAAAGAAAAGATCAGTAGCAAACGTATGTTATGTGTGGATGTGAAAAATTAGGAAGGAAACAAGTTTCAGGTGTCATTTGCTACAAATAAAGGTGAATAATAGAAAATTGAGATTAAATTATTAATTTATTTGAAGAACGGAAATAATATTGAGCATAAACCAGGGACCGAATAACGATTAAGGGGAAATTCTTGATCGAAAAATCAATGTGATCTTAGAGTGTCAGAAACATTTTATCGAACAATTATACAAAATACAAAATAATTTTTTAAGATAAAATATATAAAATTCGAAAAAAAATAATTAAATTGTGATTTTTACGGTCTCTGACTAAACTAAGTTAAATATAATTTTTTTAAGTCTTAAAAACATTTTTTTCTTTGTAAAAAGAAAATAAACAAAAAAATGGTGGTTTGCTATAACAAATTTTATTAAAATTTTCTTTCAGCAGGTTTTCTTTACAAAAGTATGCCGTCACTTACTTTTAACCTTTTAAAACAATAACTAGTGCACTGTGGCCTTCTTAAATATTTATAAATAAACTTTTCAGTGTAACATTCCTTTTTTTTCCACTTATCAAATATTAACAAGTAGGAAAAACAGTTTTCAATACTTAACGCTCCAATGAGTTTAAGTGGTTGAAAACAAAAACAAAAAAAAAAAAAACACCCTCTATGCACAGCGGACCAAAAACAAATGTACAGTAAGTAGTTCAAAGAGTATGACTAAAATACTAAATAAAAACAGCAACAGCTGCTTAGAAAAAAAAAAACGAAAATAACGAAAAAACACAAGTACTAAAAATAAATTGTTGGAAAAAAATATTAATTACTTTCATAAACGTTCCGTCGAAAATAAACAAAAGAATTAAAGGAAACAATATCAAAATAAAATGTTCAAGAATTTTCAAATAAAGAAATACAAATTATTATAAAAATGTTTATTAAAAATAGTTAAAACTAAGAGGTTTTCTGCGCACATGTTTTTATGAAAAGAAAAAAATATTTATTATTGGAATTAAAATTATAAATTATGAATGTTTGCTATTAATTTATAAAAAAATTCTTTTTTTTTCTCAAATTCTATCTATTTATTTGATCGGAATAAGAAATAATTAATAACATTTTTATTTAGTTTTAGTATTGGCACAGTACACACATTTTTTTTAAAATTGGTCACTCACTGCATTCAAACATCATCAGTAGTAGTAACAATTTTAACCAACAAATGTTTTATTTAAATTTACAAAAATGGTTGTTGGTGCCTTTTTAGTTAATAAACTTTGGTAATTAATAACACCAATTGTAACAATCGCTGTACAATTCAAATTAAATTTAATACATTTCGTTAATTTGCCAAATTTACTAAAGTTTTAAGTTATTTTTAAAAATTTATCGTAAATTGAGCTGATTGTAAATTTAGCTACTTTCTTTAATAAAAATTTTCCATTTCTAGATCGTTGACTAGAAGAACATATACCTAAACCCTGTTATCACATTATATTTCATTCATCAAATAGTTCATTTATATGAATAATTAAATCAATTTAATTCTAATTTCGTTAAATAATTAACCACTAAAATATCTGTAAAATAAAATACTTAAGTACTACAATTTGAAAAATGTTAAAATATTCATTGACAATTTTCTGTAAATTAATTGGTTTAAGAATTTAATTTACTAGACGTTTTTATTTCTTCCATTTCTAACAAGTTGATCACTGCTATCTGCACTAAATTGCCCTATAATCAAATTATTTTTCTCTTTTATTAATTTCATTAGTTCTATTTTAATTTTGTTAACAAACAATGAATTTTTTATTTAAAAATAAATTTTTTTAGGTCAACAACAAGTCAATTGAAAAATAAAATCTAAATCAAATATTCTATAATTAATTCAATAAAAAAATATCACCAGCAAACGCAGCCAACAACAATATCACTTTTTCGAAAAAGACAGATAAAATAAACATCAATAAATGTCAAATTATATTAAGGCGACTCATAAATCGTTAAATAAGAATCAACAAATTTATTAAAAAAAAAAATACTAAACGAAGACTCACAAAAGAAAAATAAATTTATAAATTTAAGGTTGATGAGGTTAAAATGACAGAGAATCACAACAAGGTGGCAATAAAATCAAAATAAAAACAAACAAAAAAAAAAATCAGCAACAAAACATGCAAGGCAACTGACGAATAGACAGATGGACAGACAGTCAGAGGAGAGGGATTTAACTGTAAACACAACACCTGCCGGGCTGGACAGTCGACAACAAAAATTTTAACATAAAAACATAAAGTAAGAGAAAAAATGGAAAGGGTTAAGAGATGAATAACAAACTGTTAATTTATGTCATTTGGTTCATATTAAATTTGCATTAAAGGGTCAATCCTTTAAATGTATTAAAAAAAAAAAAATAATCGTTGATGCTAAGAGCGAGGGTTGATAAAGAAATATTTAGAAATTCAAAATAAACATTAAAGTCTTGTTTATTTAAGGCGACAAAATAAGAGCTAAAAGAAATAATATTTCAATTTCATCCCAGTCTAAACTACCTACACGATTAAAGAAAAAAGAGATATAAATCTTCCCTTTTAAAGAAGATTTAATCAAAGTACCTTTATATAGATACTGATAATAAAAATATAACCATGTTCGGTTATTTTTATACTTAAAACTTAATCGATTATAAAGAGATATAAAAAAGGGATTTTTATGCAATCGTTCAACTTTTTTTCGAAAAGGGGGAAAAAGAAAGAAAGAAATAAAAAAACATGCATAAATCGCTCATTTTAATTCAAAGAAAAAAATACATTTTGTGGTTGTAAATTTATGTCGAATGTTGAAACTTTGTTGCAAAAAAAATCCTTCAGGGGTTAAAATATACACAAACACTCTTAAACAACAATAAATTTAACTCTCAACCTCTTTTTTTTTTAATTTTTAATTATGATAAAAGACAAAAAATATTAAGCAAAACTGAAAGAAAGAGTAGTGTGTGTGTGCGAAAACAAAAGAATAAAATTGCAAAATACATTTTTAAAAAGGTGTGTGACCTGTAAACTATAATAAAAAAAAATCGCAAAATATATACAAAGTTTAGGGGCAGCAATTCGTTTTGGCCAAAGTGATTGTGTATGTGTATATAATTGAAAGATGTGCTGGGAAAGTGTTTTGATGAGGAAACAGTAACTAAGGCACGTGTACATGTTCTCAAAACCAAAAACTTAATAACCTTTTGGCCAGGCCACACACATTGTGTTGTAAAATTTTTATGTTTATAAATTATAACTTTTTTGCATAAAATCATTAAATACTGCTCCCTTTTTTTGTTGATGAATTTCATTAAAAAAATTATATGAGAAAGAAAAAACAACTTAATTTTTTTTTTTTGTCTTTATTTCTGTTATTTTTGTTTGTTTGTGATTTTATGTGTTTTATAAACTAAAATGACAATGAGCTAATTACTACAACTATTTCGCCATTATATTTGTTAACTTTGTAACATTACTTTTTGTTAGTTTTTTAGTTTATTGACAGAAAATAAGCAAACAAATAACAGCAAAGTTTTGTATATAATTGCTAAAAAGTTGTTCTACAAAGAAAAAAAAGTTTTAACATGTAAGGATATATAGGGAGACGGTTCGGTAAAGGCAATTTTCTAAATTATTAATAATATTGAAAAACGTGTTATATGAGTCATATTAATCTTAATTTTATAACAAAAACGCCTTAACTAATAATCTAGAAAATTGTAATAAGAAATAAATTTCATATAAGGATTAAAAATTCTTTAATACAGGCACGGATCCTCCTCAAGATTTTGGGGAAGGAAAATATAATGACTTTAAAACTATTTCCCTAAATTTTAAGATTTAGTAAATATTTTTCATTAAAAGTTTTCATTTTGGGGAGGGAAATTTCCCTTTCCCGGCCTGCTTTAATATAATAACATGACAAACTTATTCTAAATAAAAAAATCTAAGAAAAAATTCCCATAAGATAATAATTATTATCATTATAAAAATATAATAAAACAATAATGAAATGTTTATTTTTTAAATTTATTTGTTGAAAAAAATTTTTTTCAAGAATTTATAATACAATCAGTCATTTAGCCAAATGATTAACAAAAAATGTATGTTATTAAATATTTACTTTAAAAGTTTATTAATAATAACATTTTTTGTTTTCTTAAAATAACAAATGGTGCTAAATGCAATCATAAATGAAAATATTTAACACTTAACAAAATTGTAAATACTCAGTCATACTTCGACTCAAGTACGTATTACTCTCACTATAAACACACATATTGACAAACTGTATAGAAATTAAATAAATAAAATAATTATTATTCATGGAAACTTATTATAAGTCATTTACACACTAAATATTTTACATTCTTTTTTCGTGTACGTATGTATGAATGAATGAAAGAATTAAAAAGAAACAAATTTCGAAATTTTTGTTTTACCTTGAGAAAATATTGATTATTTATTATGTTATCAAAAAGAAAATGTTTATTGTTTTATTAAGTAATCATAATAATAAATAAAAGCCATAAATATTTAAGAAACCAATTGTCATAAATAATATTTGGAGGAGTGAAAGAGTTTATTTTACTTAATAATTTAGAACGACGGTTCTCAAAAGAGCGTCCGCGACCCACACAATTCGGGGGGTCACGAAGACACAATTTTTAATAAAAATATTATTTAGCAAGTTTAAATGAAAATTCAAATTAAACCCTGAAACTATTTAAAAATAGCAAAGTCATTTTATATCAGGGACAGAAAATAACGGTTATTTTTGATTTTTTAAACCAAAATATGCAGTCCTACCCAATGTCGGAAAACTGGTTGAAATACAACATTGTGTTCATAATGGAGTCTATTTTTATAAAGGTATATATTTTTAAAAACTTGGAGTTTTATTTTCCAGGAGAACATAATAAAAGTGGTGCTTATGGATATTTTTATTGATTTTTTTTAAGTTAAAATTTGTTTGTGTCATTTTTATTATATTTATTTGTAGTACATTTCTTTCGTTTTTTGTCTTCCAGTTTTTTTTTTTTCTTCTTCTTAATTTTGCTGATAATTGGTAGTAATAAGAATAGCTTTTATGATAAACGTCATAGTGGTTACGGTCTCTAACCAAATAACTACAAAACTTCTATGAAAATTATGTATGACAAAGACAACTATAAATAAATAAAGAAAAAAATGCGGTCCAATGGCGTCAACAACTTTTTATGTACTCTCATTAATGCCCTTTTAAATTGTCAAATCAATGAATAATATCCTTTGGAATAAGATTGTTAAAATTTACTGGAATAGTGCGATTAGTATATAAAACGTTTACTTCGTAAAGAAGTGTTCAATTTAATTTTGAACCAAAGATTTAAAATCTTTCATACTGAAAAACTGTGAAATTTATCAGCTTATTATTTCCATAAAATATTTTGATCAACATAAATTTTTAAATGAAATTTCAATGATGGCCGATGGTCGAAGAGAATGATTTTAGAAATTCTTTATCGCAAAAATGCTTTTAAATTAAACTACACAACAATGTCATATATTTTAATATTATATTTAAATATTTTATCTTTACATAACATTTGATATGCAATTCCAGTGTAATGTCAAAAAGGTTTCACGAAGGCAGACGTTGTGAGAACCCCTGAATTAGAAGATACAGAAAGAGAGAGAGGGTGTGTGAGAGAAAGAGTAGAAAAGTGAGTCAATAATGTGTAGATATTACATAAATTATACAATGTATCCTAGTTTTACTAATTCATTTAAAAATTTATATAAAACCAAAAAAATAAAAAAAAATTAGGTGTTAATATGCTAAATGTTAAATCAATAACATTGATTCATTTTTGTGAAAAATAGGATTATAAAGGTAAATGTGACACGAAAACAAAATATTTTGAAAGTAATTGTTTTTATTTCTCTAATTTCTTATTAAGTTAAACTTGATTTTTTTTTTTACCAAAAATATAATTTGTCCCCAAAGTTCCAAATTAAAGAGAAAAAAACATATTTTCAGCAAAAGCCCAATTTTTCACTCTAAACTTTTTCTTGGCCGAAAACATATTAAAATTAAATTTTTTTTTTTTTAAATTTTTTCGGGGAGATTTTTTTATTAAAAAATTATTTAAAAACCACTTTTTACTCATAATTTAATTTTAATAAAAAAAATCTAAAAAAACTTTATTCATTATTCAAAACTTGATGTTTCAAATGTAGATCAAAAGATCCGATATTCGTAGATAAGGTTTTATTTTGAATGAACAAAAATGCTAATAAAAAAATCTTACAAATTTGAACTAAGAAAATTTACGTCGTAATTAAATTATATTTTTAATTAGTAAAAATATTTCGTAAAATTTATTTAAAATTTAAAATTGCTATTATTTTTTTTTTTTTAATTGAAAATGCAGATAATTTTTAAATTTTATATTGAAATTTATATGGAGATAAATAATTGTATAAACATTTTGACTGTTAATGTTGATATTGTTTAATAAACTTGCAACAATTTTTCAGCTTTTTTTATAGAAAATAATTTTGATCGTTATACAAAATGTATTTTTGGTAGATTTGATACACTTCTTCTTTATTGTGTATATCTATATATTCTTTTTAATGAAAATTGTATTTAGTTTGTAAGCAATTAATTTCTTAGAAATAAAAGCACGGATGTTATAATATTCATTATAATAAAAAGAGTGAAAATTTAAATAAATTTATTGTGAAAAAATACTTTTAGTAGAAAAGAGAAAAAATATTGTCATTAGAAATTAAAATTTTAACTAACAAAAAAATTAAGGTTGTAGAAAAATAATAATTTTTATTGTTGATTGATCTTTATTATTAAAATGCATTAGTTTGTTACAATAAGAAAACACATTATTATCCAAAAAATAAATGCTCTTTTTGTTTTACCCTATTGATTCATTAATTCTTCTATATACCGACATATACACATAATTACACACTCCCACTACAAGTATTTCTTTTTTATTTATTTGTTCAATATTTATTTAAAAAAAATGTGTTTTTTTTTTTTTTGGGTCGAAGTTTTCAATAAATTCAATATATTGTTTATGTCTGCTTATTAGAATGTTTAAATATGTTTGTACATCTAGTATATAAATATTTTTATTATATCTTAAAGAACTGACGTCAAATTATGTATTTTAAAAATTATGGCAAAACAATTATAATATCATATTTTTTATAGTTATTTGATAAAGGATAATTCCAAAACAATTTAACTCGAGTTTATTAAAAAAGATAATAAAATAAAAGAAATAAAACCATAACCACACGTGTGTATGAAACCAACAAGATTTATTTAGTTATAAAATATATAAAACCAATTCAAAATTAAAAAAAAAATAAAAAATTAACCACAAATTAGTAGAACTACTAAAATAAAAACATAAACGCTTTTGCATGTTGTAAATACTTAAACGCATGAATAAGGAAAAAGGCAAAACAAGTTTTAAATCAGGGTTGAAAAAATGGTAAATAATAAATTATTTTCAGTTGGAAAATAAATAAATAATTAAAATTATAAAATATTTATTGCAATAATTAGTTTTAAAATTATTTTTGTACGATTTATTGTAAATCTAATAAACAATTATTTAAACTTTAAAATTTTAACATTTTCCTAAACTTTACTTTTTCCCCCTTTTATTACTTTTTTAATTTGCACTTATACATCTCTGCATCATATACTGCGCTTATACATAAATTACAGAACTACAAAAAAAAAAAAAAAAAACATGAATCTAGCTAAAAATTCTTGGTAATTTTGTTTTGTTGTTTAAAGTTTTTTTATTGTTGTTTTTCTAACATTGGATGCAACAAATTACCGTCAACATTCCATATTAATGAACCAACAACGCACAGCCAAAAACAAAAATACACATGCATACACACTTGAGTGAGTACTGCTGAAGGAAATGTTTTTGATGTTTTTGTTTTAGAGAAAGGGAATTGAAAATAAATATAAAAATTATTGTAATTATTAATATTTCTTGCTTTAAATAACTAGTAGTAATTTTTGGAACTGTTATACTAATACATATAAAATAAAAAATACAAACAACACGCATAATACATGCATTACTCATTAACACAACAAATACTCGGATGGTTATTCATTCATTCATTCACTCACTCATTTATTCATTTTTACTACAAATAAATATTTAGTTGGATGACGTACAGACCTACATACATCCATACTTACATACATATGTATGTTCGTTCATTCATACCTGTATATTTATTTATACATAGATATGTGAGTACATTATATTTGACATTTGATGAGAAAGAAACCGGACGAATTGAATTGACATATTTAACTCTTTTTTTTTTTTTTTTGTATATTTTTGGGTTTTTTTTCGTTGCCTTTTAAAACAAAAATTTTATTTTTATGAGAAAAATGTTGGTGGTACTTGTAAAATATATATGTATGTACATACATTTATGTATATAAGTACATACAAACATATTTAAAAAAATAAACTTTATGTACTTACTACCTACCATACAACAATAATAATAAAAAAACTATGTAAAACATTACTAACATGTTTTCTGGTCATACATATTTAGTTGTTGTAGTTGTGGAAGTAGCAGTTGTTGTTCTTATTGTTTTTATTATTTTAATATTGTACTACAAGTAAAAATTTGTATATTCAAATAAAAAATACTCAGGTAACTAACTAACAATGGTTAGTAAGACTACGGTGTTTTACATTTATGAACTATACTTAAATGAACAGTATGTGGAAAAATATCTTAACCATAGGATTTTATTTCATTAAATTATTATAAATGGGTTTTGAAATTATACATGTACATACATATGTAATTTTTAACCATTTGCAGGAATTTATATTATTTGTATATTTTTCAAGAACGGCACTACAAAAACTTTATATTCAGGTGGAAGAAATTAGCTTTTAAATTAATAATTGGTTGGATTAAAAATTAATCATGATTTTAATTCAACAACTCAAAATGTTATCGTTCCAAAACTATAAATTGTGAGACCGTGCGAAAATTAAGTTTTTCAAAATAACATTTTTGCATAATTTAAAAATAGTTTACAAACTTTAACAACATACTGTAGCTCTCTATATGTATATACTTTTGGAAAAAAGACCTTTCTGGTTCTCGTATTTTTACGGATTCTATATTTTTCTATATTTTTGTTATTATTTTATACTTTTATGTAGTAGTTGTTATTGCTTTTTTTATACCAGTTATTACTTACCAACATGTAAATTAATGTACATGCAAGAGTAAATTATGAACAAAAAAGAGTTTACAATCACTTCATACTCTTCATCTTTGGGTTTTTTATAAATTTTATTATATGTAAGTGTTAAATATAATTCTGTTTAAGATTTCTTTGTATTAAAACTATATTTTTGTATTTTTCCAAAAAAAAAAAAAAAATACCAAAGCAAATAAATTTATACTTATTATTTTTGAACTAACTTCAAAATGACAGATGTCCTTTAAAAACAAAAATAGTTTACCCCTTATTATCTAAAATATGTAAAAAGAAATTTAAAGAAAAAACTAAATATGTTAAAAATATATGAGCAAGTGTGTCTGTCTTTCGTCTACACTTGTCATATGATACCTTAGAAGGATGACACGCGTTCTTTAACAAAGTGTATTTCCTTTTTAGTTTCTTTTTTTTTTTATTTATTTTTCAACAAGTATTAATAACAATAATAATAAAAAAATAACGGGAATAGAGAGTTCCAAGCTAGCAAAGCATCTGTCACAGTAAAAAAATTTGTTTTACGGTTGTGTCTTGTTCACAATAAAATTCCAGCACTTAATAATAATCTCTCTTCTATTATAAAATAGAAATGACGTTAACTTTTAGTTGTCTTCCTCAGTTGACGCCATTTCTAATATGGAATAATAATATTTGCTGTTGACTATGATCTTTATGATGATGCTAAGGCTGAGACTTTTGCTGCTGTGGCTGTGATTAGACATCAATTATATTGTCTGGTTTAGTTCAAGTATTTAGAAATAAAACTATAGTGTAATTATTCAATTGTCTTTGATTAAATGTGCAAATTTGTTATTTTTTTATTTAATGTTAAGAGATTTATTATTGTGTAGATATAAAAAATGTACACGACTAATCATCTTTTATTCTTCAACCAGGCCATATTTTATTATTATTATTAGTATAAGTATTTAAATATTTTTATATTTATCTATTTAGCTAATATGACGTACATACATTCATACATATATTTTTAATGTGAATGGATAGATGAGAGAGAATGTTTTGGTCTAAAAACGGAAATTGCAATTTATAAAACATTTACACATTGTTGTTGTTTTTATTTGTGTTAAAAATGAGTTGCCATGTGGAAAATTTATTCATTCATTTATTTAAATTACTTATAAACATAAATAATATGTACCCAGCGGTAGAATTTTTGATGCCTCCACCGA
>MINK01001823.1:0-12976 GCA_001735545.1 Phormia regina
TTTAATTGAATGAATTATTTTCATATATATTTGTTAATTGGTGACTTTTTTCTGTGTGTGATTCAGTGATAAAATTAATTTTTTTTTGTTCTGGGCTTTATTATTTTTTTAATATTTTCGAAAGAAATTTTAATGCAAATGCGTGTAAAGTAAATCGGGATGAGTTTGGAACAAAGATCTGTCCATTAGCTCTATCCAAATATTGTCAATTTTGGAATTTATTGTTTTATTTTTTTGTTATGTTCTCAAATCGCAAAGCCGGGACCGACTTAAGTTTTTTGGCCCTATATGTATGGTATACACCCAATAATTATTTTCTGACGGGGCCGCTTATTACGTCATAGTGACCATTTCAATGAAAAAAAGTTAATTTTTGAAGGAAGCTTCCCCGTAATGAAATTTTGGATATTTCGGAGTGGAAAATAGAAATCTATTTATCCCCTTCTTTTAAGGTAGGCGCAGATTCATGGGGAGGGAAAAAAGGAAATTTCCCTCCCCAAAATGAAAAATCTTTGTAGAAAATTTGTACTAAATATTAAAATTTAGGAAATAGTTGTGAAAATCATTCTGTTTTCCTCTCTCAAAAGCATGAGGTAGATCCGCGCCTGTTTAAGGGACAATCTTTTTTATATTGCATTTAACTTTCACAATAATATCATAATATATATTTTATTTAATTTCAAATATATATTTTTTTTTTTTCGAAAAATAACACCAAATACAAAATTTTTTCTTTTTTTTTATAAATTTAATGAAAAGTTAGCTTGAATGCTTTATTATTTATATATTATTATTTCCCAAGTAATTAGCTTTCCAATGATACGAAATACTTGCATAAATACTTTACACGATCGTTTTAAAACTAACTAAAACTTGAGCCCCCTTCAGCGAAATGTGCACATTTTTTTTAATTTCTATAGTAAATGTGATTTGCATTTTCTATAATTTTTGAATGGATAAATATATTTCAAAAAATTTTTACAAAGATATTACTGATTATTTTCCACTATTTTTTTCTAAGAGAACAAGTTTCTATCTGCTCTGTGAGCAGGGGGGAGGACCTCCAAATTTGGTAACCACGGATATTAAATACGAAATAATTGAAGGAGTTGAACAGTTTCGGAGGTTCTCCTTCTGTACATAGATTAGATTGATACTTGTGCTCCTACAAAACAATTGAAAAACAACTCAGAAATAATTATGTAAAATTTTATTGAAATATATTTAACGGTTTATAAGTAACACAAAATTACTTATAAAAACACGTTGAATTAGACATATATAAGTGCACAGTAGTTTCAATGTGATTTTTTAAATAATATTTAAGTTTAAGAGATTTTCAAATCGAAATAAATTTTTACCTCATTTTTAGCTTTTTAAGATGACGGGCTTAATATTGCCACTGATTTTTGTAATTATTTACCAGAATCCATTAAAAAGTGATATTATTTAATCTGAAGTTGAAATTCTGAAAACGTTTACATTTTTTGTTTTTTCCGGAAAGGTGGCAATATTTATTTACTGATAAAATTTAGTTTTTTATTCTGAGCTTTATTATTTTTTAATGTTTTAATGTAAAGTTAATCCGGAGCGGCTTGTATCAAAGGTCTGCGCACAAGCCCTATCCAAACTTTGTTAATTTTTAAATTAATTTTGCAAAGTTGGAATCGACTTAAAATTATTTTAATTTTATATCTGTAAGCACCCAGAAAGAATCTTCTGACGAAAACCCCTTACAACGACAGAGTCACCATTTTAAAGTAAAAAGTAATTTTTTAAACACGTTTTATACGGGTTAGGATTTAGGGTATTTTAGTGTAAAAAGTGAGAATTTTCCCCTGATTTTAAGACAAGTTTTTACACCTTATACTGAAATTTCTACATACAATTAAAATAATTTTAGGTTAGGTTATAGAGTCGCCCGCTTTAGCGAGTTCACTCGGATGCCATTAGGCCCATTGTGATGCTTTATATGAGAAGAAAAACTCCTCTGCCTTTCGATAAATAAAAAATTTTAATTTGCGTTGGTCTATTCTGAAACCTAACAAATCTAATCAGGTTTGAAAGTGGCTTGTCATTGATAAAACCCACAACACCAGTAACATTGTAGCGCAGAAAAATATTTTTGTCGCGCCTTTTCAAAACACGCCCTTCCAGTGGTGTTGTGTGAATAACAAGTGTTGTACGGATTCCTCTTTATCCTCATCTAAACAACTTCTACCAAAACAATTCCCTGGGTAACCCATAAATTCGGACATGCGTCCGATTATACAGTACCCTGTGACTATGCCTACTAGAAGCATTATCGATCGATATATCAAGAGATAGTAATAAAATAATTTTAAGTTGATCCCAATTTGAACTTAATAAAAAAGTTTAAACTAATTCTTCAATTTTTTTTGGATAGGTCTGTTGGACAGACCTTTGTCCAAAGCTGCTTCGAATTTACTTAACAAATATTATTTGTGAGTAAACATTTTCTTAAGTTCCAACTTCAAATTAATATAATTTTAATTTAGAATTTTGTAAAAGAATCTGGCGAGTATTAAACAATAATTTTGGGACAATATTGAGCCAATTTATTGTTTAAAAAACATGGCTAAAATGTGGTAAAAATATATTTGGACCCAATCACCTGTCAAACTAAAAGAGAATATTTTTTGTTGGGATTTACAAAGACTATCACATACATATAAAATTTCTTTTCTTTCCCACTATAAATGAAGTTTTGTTTTCGACCCTTAAACATGAATAAATCTAATATGATTTATAAATTTTTTAATCTAGTGCTTTATTGCCCAAAAACTTTAGCATATTTTACATATTAAAATAAACTTTTCTAACCACCCTCGTACTTGTTAATATAATGATGTCTCCGAACGACTAAGTACTTTCCCAGCAGCCACAACAATTTGTTCATTTCCTCGTCAACATGAGAGTGTGTCACCCACAACACCAGTAACATTGTAGCGCAGAAAAATATTTTTGTCGCGCCTTTTCAAAACACACCTGTGACCTGCAAACTTGTCTACATTATTTGATTGTGTGTGTGTGTGTTTGTGTGTGAACGCGTAAAACACATACATACCTCATACGTATATATATGTGTTTCTTACTTATTGACCTCAACATAAACAACATGCTGTTCGAAGAGATTTAATATTTTTTTAGTGGATTTTTCAGTGCTTTACAATGTCTGCGAATACAATTGCACTGCTTCCTAAAGCAAGTTTTTATCTCAGTATTCTCATTGATGAGGGAAATTCCTATGTTGAGCGCGAAATATCTACATGTGTTGGCCACATGTTGGCAGGAATTTCCATAAGACGATTGGTTTCGTTCATTTCATATCTTTAACGCCTTTATTAGTACTTTATTAAACGCATACAAGTCAATGCATAAAAAAAGTCAGTGTCTGTCTCTGGTAATCATGTCCGGAACACAAAGAGACTAAATAACTTCCCAAGGTATGTGCGCGTTTGTAATATTTCTACCTTAATACATGCAAGTAGTTAAATTTCTAAAAACTTAAATTTTACCTTGTATGTACATATGTATGTGTTATGTTTCTGTATTTTATTTAATATACTTTTGTTAATATCAGTTTTAAAAATTAAAAAATCAAATAATGTGCAAGAAAAATCAAACATTTTTGAAACTCTTTGAGAAACAAAATCTAGGATATATATCTAAAATCCCTAGAAGCTTTATCTAAGCTAAAAAACAACTAAAAGATTATACCTCTCTGAAAAATATCTTCAAACAGTTTTTTAATCCCATCAAAAACTTGGCAATGGTATGTAGTTACTTTTCAATGATGACAACATACTTTCTACATTTCATGAAAGCAGATTAGGAACTACTTACTTTTAACATGATATGTAATGAATTACTTAAGATCAAATTTTTGGAAATGTTTCTTTTTTTTTTTATTTATATTATAAAAAATATATATTTAAGGACTGAATAAAAAATTAAAATAAATTAAATACTGTCTGCTTACGTCGATTTTACGACGTAAGCAGACAGAATAGCTTATTGCCAAGAGATAGAGATTTAGGCCTTGGGCGTACTCCTAAAATGACATTCATGTAAAATGTAAATACAAATATCCCCCGACTATGTTTGAAGTTCCAACTATGAGTGTGATTGCAGTGAGCAGGTGAGTGAGGTCACAAAAAATTGCTTCAAGAAATCCAAGTCTCCAAACGAGTTATTCATCTAATGTGTATGTGGTGAAGGGTAATTATATTAGCTTTGCCTCTATGATGAATGTTAAAATAACGAGTTATTCATCTAATGTGTATGTGGTGAAAGGTTATTATATTAGCTTCTTAACACATTATATGGCAAGCAAAGTTTTTGTTAGGATGTTTTAATTTACGAGTAATATTAATATTTTTTAGAATGTTAAATTTACAAAATTCCTGAACAATATTATTAAGACTTTTAGAGATATCAAAATCAACGATTTATAATTTACAGTAATAAGTATCAAGTAAGTGATCGAAAAAATCTTCACACACGTTTTGTCTCAACTTTTTTCCGAAGCAACATTTAAAATTTTTGTTGATCTAGTTATCTTTAAAAAAATGAAAGTTATTATTTTTAATGACAACCATGTTGATTTTTTGTGAGTTTGATCCAAATCCGTGACGACAAAATGTATCAGCTATTAATTATTATACAATTTCCAAAAAAAAATCCAAATTGTTCCTACAAATAATTGAGCAAAGAATTAAATGTCTGCTGGCAAAATTTTTCCAATGTTATTTAATAGCATCAGGAGAATTCGATTATTGATAGGAAATATATCTCGGAGGGGAAAAAAGTTCATATTTTTAAATGCCAAGTAAATTTAAAGCATATTGAAATGAATTCCAAACACATCTGGTAGAAAAGCACCATTGTTAGCTATTTGGTGCAAAAGTTTATGCTAATGCGGAGTTGAAAACATTACATACAAAAATGTTCAAGACTGGAATGCTGCAAAAAAAGTTAAGAAGCCAAGAATAGGACCCGTAACTTGAAATCAAATTTCATACAAAAAATGCACGATGAAATGCATTTACTAACGAATTTTTTGTAGATTCCTGGTTTAAATTTTTATGTAGATAATTATCGGAATATATTAAGATAAGTTTAGAACCGAAAAGCTGTCGAAAATTTCCTAAAGAATTTCTTATTTATTCAGTTGCGGCAAAAGAATCAAGTTATTTGTTACAGTGGTCTCAATAAATATCAAAAAGTACAACACATAATATTTCCAATTTTTTCCTTTTATAAGAGAGCACAATGAATCCATATATTTTTGGTCTGATCTGACATCATGTTACTACCTAAGAATGCTCTGGAGTGGTACCAAAACAATTACATTGTATTTGCACCAAGAGAGATAAATTCTCTAAATTATACAGAGTAAAGACCATTGAAGGCATATTAGACTTTTGTGATAAGAGAATTAAAAAGAATCAAAGAGATTTCCCAAAATGTCCAAGATTTTAAAAGGAGATTGGCAGACTGTTGCAAAAAAAAATGACTGAAGCAACCATTAAAACTCAAATGAAAGTGTTGCCAAAGAAGGTCTTCGAGTTTACAAGTAGTGACTAGAAGAATAAAAATTATATTTTCCTATGATCGGTAGTATTGATAAACAAAGAAAACTCTTTGATCAATCGTTTCCAAGTTTTTGAATTTTATGTGTGTTAAGATTTTTTCGATCGCAATCCTTAAATCCCTTAAATAGAGCAATGATGAAAATTGATATATATAAGTGCACATAAATCTAAATTATTGTGGTGAATTTCTTTAAGACCGAACATAATTAAACATCCCACATAAACCACTGCCCAGAAAATAACTTTATAGGGCATAAAACAAATTAAAATGTTAGTATCATATTAATATTTGACACAAATAAGTTTTATATAAAAATGTCAGAATTTATACAGATCCCCGTTTTTTAACTTTGTGATTCAAAGGTGAGCTTCTATTTTTAAAAGTTTTACAATTTTTGAAATTCTTAATACTTACAACCTTAAAGGCTTTAAGTTGGACTTGACTATACGCAGAGAAAAAATATGGTTCAGGTAACCATGAAGCAAGAGCTACATACTATGTAATATACGATTACAGTTAAACATTTGTGTATTTATACGTAATCATTATTCTGATTTCATTTAATCATTTTTTCATCATATAATGATTCGGTTTAATTATACTTAGACGTCTTTTTTATTATATTTCTCAAGATTTCACAATATTTCTATCATTTAACAATTCCATTTTAATATTTTATGATCACATTTTACCTCATATATAAACCAATTTTATCATGAATATAATCATCTTTTATGATATATATGATCCCAATTTATCATATATATGATTCTATTTTTTCATATGTATGATTATATTTCATTTTATATAAAAACTAATTTTATTATATGTGGTACATTCGTTATACTGAGTAAAAACAATTTATATTTGTTCGTATCTAAACTAAATGAGAATTAATATATTAACAAATTAATAAAATGACACATAAGAATGTGTATTCAAAAGACTTTAAAAACAAATACAAATATTGACTTAATGGTTGTAGAATTAATTTATTAGTTTTAGATAGTGATTTCATATAAAAATATTTAAATACATTTTATAATTCAGTCAACCATATTAAAATTTTGATTGTGGGTAATCATTACATGATTAAACAGAATCATAGACATTGCTATCATGAACACAGCATTAATCAAATCAATGTGAAAATAGCTTTTCAAACATTGAATAGTTATGGTGATCATGCCGTAACAATGCGTGTTATTTTTTGTCTATAAAACTAATTTTCTTTGTCTATTGATTTTTTTATTTTATAATCTAATAACTCCTTAGGAAAGCATATATTCTTTGGTCCTCAATGGTTTTAAAATAATATAAAATTTCCAGGATGTCTTACTGACCAGTCCATAAAATATGAACCATTAGCGATATGGCATCAATTAGTAGTGCGCAGAATTTAGAAATGGTAGAAATCCCAGCTGGATCGAAATTTCGATATTTAAAACGCAGAAATTTGCCGATATTTTTCCACCTAAATCTGGTAAAAATTCCATAACATAATTTAAAGTATCGATCTTAAATTTTTCTTAACTTATTAAAAATAGTGATTTTGGGAAAACTTTATGAAAAACTTTAATTGATTATAGTGCTGGTTTAAGGATATCACAATTTCTCACACTTCTTTATTGTGAATTAAAATCTACAGATTATTTATCTATGAAGAATTGCATGAGTGTCACTGTATTATGACATTTGTTTTTTTTATTTTTGGTTTTTCTTCTATAAAAAATATGTTGTTTATCTTGTTAATATAACACACTTACATGTATATGTGTCTAAGGATACAAATACATATTTTCACACATTTTTTTATCTGATATTATAACTATTTGTGTTTGTATGTATTTGTTTTCTAACCAAAACAACACAAACTGAAAAATGTTAGAAAAAAATTGTTAATAACTCATGCAGAATTTTAATTTTTTTTTTCCTTTTTTTTGGCCTAGAGAGAGAAATAATTCTTAGAATTATTGTACGTGATATGAAATTGGTAAAATTTTAATCGACAAATTTGTTAAATCTCACACAAGCATATATTTTTTGTTAAGAAACAAAAAAAGGATCTAGAAATCATTGAAGATTGATTGAGATGTAGCTTGCAATCAGGACTTGAGTGTTTACCATAGGAAATGTAAAAATACTTATTTGAAGATATTTAATGTAATTGTATTGGTAAATGATGTGGAAACATAAAAACACTAAAGAAATTTTGTGATTTATTCTTTTAAGCGCTTTTTTTTTGAAAAATAGTGTTAATATTTAAAACGAAATAGCAGTTAAACGGGCAGAGTTTACCTATTAAGATTTCGACATAATATAGATGGACTTGTCTTAAAATTAAAGAATTATAAAAACTCTTAGTTTTTATACCAAAATATCCAAAATCTCAATATGGGGAAAAAGTTTTTTAAAAATTGTTTTATTTTATTGCAATTATCTCACTATTGTTATAGGAGGCGTACGGCAGAAAGTACTTTATGGGTTTTTACCTTTTACATAAGGCCCTTTAATTGTATTAATTTAATGTTAATATCAATTTTGCAATTCGAGAATTTAATAAAAAAATAGAATAGAATTTTGAAAATTAACAAAATTTAGATAGGGCTTGTGGGGAGGATCTTTGCCCTAAACTGCTCTAAACTCACTTAATACACATTTACCTTAATATTTATTTTGGAAACAAACAACAGTTTGTTTAAGTGAATCAATATTGCCACCTCTTTGGAAAAAAGCTTCAAAAATATAAAATTTTTGAAAGTCCCAACTTCAGATTAATATAACTTTTTATTGGATTTATATAATTATATGATTCTTTCTGCAATATTGCTTAGAATTTTGAATCTAGTGAATATTTTTAAATTAAGGGTTAAAAATGAGATAAAACTTTATTGACTTAAACTATGTATACACAGTTATCAGATCTAACAATGTTGGCTGATCTGGCAAAGTGATGACAATGTACTGACAATGAAAAATTGTTAGCAACAAGTAAATTTCCAGTTTAGATGATTTTAAGAAAACCTTATAATTTCATTGGCAGACAATTATCAGACAATAAATTTATCTGCCAACAAAAATTGTCAGTTTACGCTGTTGGCAGGTTATTGTATGGCAAAAGTTGTTAGATCCATTGTCAGACATTGCCAGAACTGTCAAACGAAAATTGTTTAATTGTAATTTAATCAGAAATCATCAAATTAAAAACTATGGAACAAAAATAAAATATTGTAACTATTTTAGCTGCATATTTTCCCGAAAGCAACGAGGGCGAAGACAAAAAAGCAAAAAGGCTCCACAAAGTGTGGGTGAAAGATTGGGTGCTTCACCGCCAGCAGGAGGGATTTCACGCTAAATTGCTTATGCAATTACGAAGTGAAGAGACTTTTTCTAACAACGTTGCAAGACATAAATTGTAAGTTTACACGGTTGTTAGACTTTTTCTGAATATTTTTTTCCAATATATTCAGAAGGACTATTTATATGAAAAAAATTTTTCTATCATAACATAAATTTTTTGCGCTTTTTTTATAAAAATGTAAAAGCTAAGGTAACCAATTTTGGAGTGCTACCCCCTATCCCCATAAGAGACCACTTTCACATATGACCATATTTTTTGTAGTGATTTACAAGGACTATCTATATGTAAAATAACTTTTCTGTCGTAACATAAATAAACTTTTGGCGATTTTTTATAAAAATGTCATAGCTGAGATAACCAACCTTGTAGGGCTACTCACTATACCTATAAGCAGCTACAAATATGATCTCCTCCAAGTGACTAGTTAAAGAATTATTTCCAATAAACCCCTTGAAACCACAGTATGACGTTATGACATTATAGAAATTTTGGATACTAAAAACAATTGGAATTATTTTCACTGTTGGGAATATATTTTTAAGACGTTTTATATGTTTCACTTTTTTATTTGAGTTTCATACAAATGAAATATTTTTTTACTTATTTTATGTCTCTATTTCACTTTTATTTTAATATATCGATATTTTTTCCTTATGACCATTCACATTCTTGTGTTCAATTTAAGAAATCATTTATTTATTTATGAAACAAACAAAAAATTCAATTAAGATTCTTAATCGTTATGACATGTGTATAAGTTAAGTAACCGTTAATAAAGCCCGAGGTTAAGTGGATTTTACAGGTGGCACGCGCTTCATTAGCGGCAGGTGAAATAAAATAAAAAATAATGTTACCAAGTTATTAACTTTTATTTGGCTGCTGATGTTGCTGTTATTTCGTCTTCTTCTCATTTAACTTTTTTTTTAACAAAATTAATCCTTTCGAAGCTTTTTCATTTAGTGATATTAATAAAACACAAACACACGCATACACATGCACTTACATATATAAACAAATAAAACAAAAACAGTTAAAAGAAGCAGGTGTAAAATGTTGTTTGGTTAAAATAATTACAAACCAGTCCACATGAAAATGAAAAGAAAAGAATGTTTTTAAACCAAGCCGATACATGCTGATGAGTAGTTTATTTTTTTTTTTTTTGTATTTTAAAAAAAAAGTTATTTAATCAATAAATCATTAAACGGTACTACATACATTAATATTTATAGTCTCACTTGTGAATTAAAATTAAAAACGAAAAAGTTTCAACATTTTAATGCATGAAATTGTGTCCTTAATTAGCGCTTTCACTATTTTGACTCATCATTTATACAAATACATTCACCATCCACTGGCTGTTTGAATAAATAAATGGATGAGTAAATGTATGATTGTGTTAAATGTGATTTAAAAAGACTTCTATGAAAAATGGTAATTAATTTAATAAACTTGTGGCAAAACAGATAAAACTGAGAAAAGGAAACAAGTCCTTATGAACTTATTTTAGCACTTAATTTGTACAAATAAACACCATGCAACAACACACAGAGATGTAGCAAACGCCCTTTTGATATTCTGATAATATTACGCTGAAATGACCCACCTAAGTACCACCTATAAAACCACCCTTTTCGTTTGGCTAAAAGCTCACAGACTCATACATACGCTTTTAGTTTTTTTTTTTAGTTCAAATAGTAAAGAAGACTCAACTCGAACACAAATCAGCTCAGTTTAGCTTTATGAAACAAACTAATTTACTTTTATGCATGTTTGTGAATGATGTGTGGTGGTGGCATTAGTTCAATGGGTTGAGGATGTGAATGTACATTGCATATGTATTTGTGTGAGAAAGTGTTGTCTGTTATGGGAATCTTTGAGTGCTCTTAACTAATTAATATAGGAACCAAATGTGTATGAATCGTTGAAAAATCAACACACATTTAATTAAAAACGCACATTTTTTTCTCAAAAACAACAGTCAGTCAACCAGCCAGGCAGTCAGCTAAGCAACCAACCAACCAGCCGCTAACAAAAATTTCACATGGTTAAAAGAATCCTACGAATGTATATATATTTTTTTTTTATTTTAAAATGAAACAAAACTCAAATATAAAGTTTAGAGTTTATACCTTTACATAAAAAAAGTTTATTATAAAACTACAGTAAAACCTTTTATCATATCGTTGGTCAAAAGTTTAATTGTTTTTTATTTATAATGTAAATTAAATGCAATTCCATTTTGATACATGATACATGATATTGCCAAGAAATGTAAACCAAAAGAACAGTACACTAAACATACATAAATACGATAAAAAAGTTAGTTGTTTCAATGAATTTGTTCCTTAATCTTAATGTACATATGCATTGAAAGAACACATTGAAATATGTTAACAGTAAAAATACAAAGTACAGATTCGTTGATTCAAATATTTATTGAATAAAATAAATTGAATAAAATAAATAAAAAAACTCCAATTACACAGGTCAACAAAATCGCAAAAAAATTATATCTGGAAGAATCCCACTGCAAAATTATTATTCCTTGGGCTTAATATATATAGTGTAGAAAGTAAAACTAAAGTTCTCCATCACGCCACATTTTTAACCCATTGAGGACCAAATAAAACTTGGTTCCCTGTAGACATTTAGGTTATAAAATTTTATTTATAGATCAAGGAAACTACTTAGTCATGTTTCATAGCCAACATATGGGGCTATAAAAATGTAGTACTATTCAAGTCTCTAATTTGGCACGCATACCCTCTAGAAGTTGTAAAAATAAAGAATTTCAAGAAATTTTTATTAGATATAAAAGCCAAAAGACCATAGATTTTAAAAATGGTAAAATTTTAAAAATCGCTCTGACAGAAAATGCGCAGCCATTAAAAAAAGAACAATTTCATATCTAATTAAAAAAAAACTTATTTCCACTTGGATATTCGCTATCAATATAAATATTGGGTACCACATATATGTTATCTTAGCTGTTATATAAGGTTAACTTCTTGGGTTAGAGGAAGAAGGACTGCCTCCTGGTCAACCTTTAATATGACGACAATCACAAGATCACATAAAGGACTGTTACTTTTGTCTCACTAATGCTTTTCCAGTACCTAAACCAACTTGTACTATAACCATTTCCAGTGATTGCGATGAAAATCATAAATGGAATAATGAGATAGATAATGAATTTCAAGTACAAAGTATTGAAGACCCACATATGATTATAATCACAGATTTAGATTTTTCGAATGAGAAATCAGAAGCATTAACTTCAAAATTAATCCAATGAAATCTCGTGCAATCTCATGATATTATTACATATATTCGTAAGCGTCACAATTTTTTTGTAGATTTTTATTCAAAAGTTGGTGATTTAGTTTATTGTTCCAATGTCGATGGCTTAATGGCTATGATGGGTCATCAACATCGTTAAAAGTTTTTGCTTTACTTTTAGGTCTGCAAAAAGGTTATACAAAATACTGCTGTTTTTTAGGTGAATGGGATAGCCGCGCAAGGAATTTGCATTATATTCAAAAAACATGGACTTTAAGAACTTCTTATATCCCCGGACAAAAATATATTAAATTTTGAAGTAAATTTACCATGCACATAAAACTTAATAAAGATGGTCCAGGCTTTCCGTTCTTATACAAACTGTTTCCTTCTCTGAGCGGAATGTTCGTACGACTAGATATCAAAAAGTTAATCAAGGATCCACTGTTCGCTTCAACCTTAACTGACGTCGAAAAGGATGCATGGATAACGTTCGCTGCAGAAAACTTTCTTGGGAATCATAAATGTCGGAAATATGTCAATATAGTTGAGGAAATGTTGCAAGGTTTTCATAAACTGAAATATGTCTTTGAAAATAAATTTTTTAGTCTCACATTTAAACTTTTTTCTTAAAAATATAGGAGCATTGAGTGACGATATCAAGGCAAATTGAATCCTACTTTGCTGGCAGATTATGGCTGGTCCTTAGTAAGAGAT
>MINK01001829.1:0-18536 GCA_001735545.1 Phormia regina
ATTTTAATATTTTATATGTTAATAAATTTGTTTCTTTATTTTTTGTATTTTTAAAAAAACTTTAATAATAAATATTTGTGATTATCATTATCTTTGCTTTGTAATTATTGAATTGTTTTATATTTTTTAATTATAAATAATAATATTGATTGTACTAACTGAAAATACGATCAATATATACATTTTTGATTGGAAGTACTAATATTAAGTAGCAATACATAAAATCAATTCGGTTGTGTCAGTCGAATTTGATAAATATAATTTAACCAATCGCAATTGTTTGTAAAGACTATTTTCGAAGTTATGATAACTGTTGTTCCAACATTATAATTATTTTATAATTTATAATGTAGACAATCCTTTGCCCTACTTAATTTTTAATTAATATTGTAATAAAAATTTGTTATATTCTATCAAATATTAATATTTGCAACCATTTTCCAACTAATATTTTTCCTGTGTGTAGGTATAATTTAGTTTATGATTACGATGAAAAATATGACCAATTACCGGTTTTGTTATGCTTTGTTCTTTGGAATTAAAGTATCATCGAAGAATTAATGAGGTTGGATTGTATTTAGTTGGCCTATTAAGAGCTAAAGAATTTATCCCAACGGAATAAATTTGATTGCCAAAAATTGAACAAGAGGCAATGGATTTATATCGCTGAATAGTAGTTAGTATTAGTATAATCCATATGATCCTAATTAGCCGATCAGGATCGAATAATTTATCTAATAAAATTGATTTTTGCTAATAAAGTTGTCTTATTTGGTATTTAGCTATCGCTTCCAATCAAATTCTAGTTAGAGGACAAATTATATTAATTTATATTTTAATTATAAATTTCATTAATAAATGGACCTTAGAACTTCGAACGTGGACAATTTTAGTGTCAGTGTGTCGTATTGCTCCCTGAGTTTGGGAAGCAACATCCTATAAGCAGAAATCTCAAAGAAAAGTATTAAGCTTTTCGGATCTTACTTATTGATATTTTACTTCATTACATTTTTTTTTCAGCGAAATTATCTGCATACTGAAACCTTTGAAGATCATGGAATCAGTTGGAGTCGAGACATGTTTACGCACTTATAAATGTTAAATGTTAAACTTATCTTTACTAATAAAGGAGACAATTTACTAAAAAAAGCTATTATCCCTAATTCAATTTTATTAGCTATTAAACTTATTTGTATATAAAGTATAATTGTGTGTGAGGTCTCATACATACATACATACATAAATACATACATACATACATACATACATACATATGTAAAGAGATATTTTTAATTCAATATTAAATAAGTATAATAATGACGACAATAATGATGATTTCGTTTATGATCATAATGATGTTATAGAAATGCCTGTATTTGTGTGTGTTTTGCAAAAGGTTATTGTCATCATCAGTGAATTTTATTTTTACTTTTAACTTGGTGCTTTTTTTCTTGTTGTAGTATTTTTATTTATTTATTTATTTATTTTTTTTTCTTTTAATAAAACACATTTTTTATTTATGTATGTACATATATACGTATGTATGTATAATTTCGTTTAGTTCATTTCGTTATATATATGTATATATTTTCTGTTTCTATTGTTTATATACATACGTACATATTTAAGTATGTGTGTATGTAAGAGTCAGTGTGTGCGTGTTTGTGTTATTTTTGGTCTTTTAGTCTTGTTTTGCGTTTGACGTCATCGCTTGTAAAATGTAGTTCATAGAAATAGAAAATAAATTTCAACAAAGTATTTATATTTGTATGAATATATGTAACGTGTAGTACATCATTGTGCATTATGTGTGTTTGGTACTAAATGGTTTTTATGGTTGATTGTATGCGTGTGTGCTATATGAATGGGAAAAAAGCAAGAGTATGTGTTTATTAAGGTTTTAGATTTCATTTGTTATAATATTCATTGTCATTATTAGCATCGTATTTGTATTTTTGTATTCTTTTTTTCCTCTTGTTGCCCACATCTAGTTGTTGTAATTTTTTTTGTTTGTTTGTAGTAATAAAACTTTAATAACACAATTCTACTAAGGGCTAGTAAATAACTACATATTTATATAAGTATTTATTACTAAATATTTGTATGTAGTCAGTTTAAGTAATTTATAGACATACAAACACATACATAAATTTCAAATAAATAATTGAGACTATAATTTGTTTTGTGTCCAAAAATGACAAGAGTATTTAGTTTGTCATAATAGATTTTTTTTTTTTTTTTCAATATTATTTTTCAATATATATTATATATTTAATAAAAATAGTAAATTTACTAAAATATAAAATGTATAAAAAATTAAAAACAATATTACTTATATGAAAGATTTTTTATAATATAGGGAATATTTTAACAACATTTAAAGGAATTATAAATAATTCTATTTTAAATGGAATTGCTTCATTATAAGATAAGATTTTTTTCTATTTTTTTTTTAATGGAATTTAATTTAAAATCTTATTTTATTTATCATTGAATGTGCGGTATATAGAATATAATAAATTTACAAAAACAAAATAGAAGTGAACCAAACAAGTGATTTTTTTACACATGAACAATTGTAGGAGAAGTATTTTAAATAAAATGCTTTTCATATCAAAAATACATATCAACATATTTATTTATTTTCTATACTTATATTTGTACAGATATCAATGACTGAAAATATTGTTGCGTTTGTGAGACTGAAAAAAGAGTACACTTTGAAAAAACTTTTATTAAAATTCTTGGTGACATCAGCGAGTAGCCTTAAATCTGATTTATATGCATTCGAATTTTATGGTTTATTACCTTTCCGAAATGTACAGAATTTGATCAATTGTATTCACATCTAAATGTTTTAGTTCACAAATCTCTTTATCACGTATCTAAACTATTATAACGAATTTCTTTAGATTTTATGGAAACAATTCAGATGGAAATATATCAAAACTCGATCCTAATAACTAAATCTTAAGAATCATTTTATTTTAAATTTTCATAACTTAAATGAAGATCGGGCTCTACTTGAGAAAAACTTTTTTTATGTGTATGTCTCGCAGAAGGTGAAAACAAAAATGAAAATTGTTATGTAGATTAAAAAAAAAATAAATAAATAAAATATGTTTGTTACTGTCTATAATTTCATTATATTTTTCCATTTACGACTTGAATTGAAATAAAATAGACAAGTGACATAAAAATATATATTCACATATACAAAAACAGACATATGCGTTAGGATAACTGACTCGGGTTATCTAACATATCGAAGCACGATATGTTAGGTCGTTTTGGAAAATGTTCATTTCTCAAAAGTAAATAAAATGATATTTAATAAGATATATAATGGTAAAAGTATCAACGTAAGCAGCAGCGGACTTTTTGATTTTAGCCCATATTTTTTTTGAAACCCCTTTAAGAATTATTGACCTATTAAACAAAATATAGATAAGAATATAAATTTCTTAAAAAAGTTTTTTGCCGAAATTTAAAAAAAAGTAATTAGGGTTTTTCTTCAAAATGCCAACTATTCGAAGTTCTCAAAAAGCTATTATAGCTCTTATGTAGTCATATAATGGATCACCCTATTATGTACTTATTTATAATATAAAATAGTAAAAGTAAATACACATCTCTAGTCATAAACCACATACAAATGTTGTAAATAACACAAATTATAAATATCACACAGAAAATATCAGCAGTAATATTGAATTTAAATTTATGTATTTTTTTTTGTTTTAATTTTAATTTTTTAAAATTTGTTTCTATTATTTATTTAATTTGTATTGTAAGATACTTGATTTAATGTTAATATATTGAGAAAGAATGAATAAATAAATAAATATATTTACCTATCACGCAGAAGAGGGGGCGATGCTTGAGAGAGATTTTCACCGCTTAAGGGTTGTTCTTGTCGTGGCCGTAAGACCGGTGTTAGGCCCCATCTTTCGATGAAATCTATACGTGAAATGGTTGATGATGAACGAGTAGGAGGTATTTGCAGCTTAGCCAATTTTTTAGTTTTTCTCTTTAAGTTCAAATGATTAAAGGAAAAATAAAATTTATATTTGAATTTAACTCCTTCGTAGTGTTTAACAATGCTGGCGTTTTTCGACAACGATGATACAAAAACTTTTTAAATAATTTTTCAAAGCTTTAGCTCGACGTCGCCTAATTAAAGTATCCATTTATATGATTTTTGTTTGAAGTGTTTTAATAAAAAAAATATATATATTTATTCAGAGAATTTATAGGAGATCAGACAGGAAAATTAGAATTTTTTTTTTAGTTTTTTTTTGGTTGAAGAGTTGAGAGAGGTACATGAGATGATTTTATAAATTTCAGGAAAAATATTCTGAGATAGATTTAGCTTTTTCTCGCAAAATTTAAATTTATTAAATTAGTAAATTTATTATTATATTTTGTTGTTGGTATTTTTGTTGGTTGTAAGAGGGGGGCTTGATATTATCTTAAATGCATATTTAATATGTTTTAGTTTTACTGTTTTCTGTTATTTATTAAGTATTATTTTTTGTTAAATTTATTATTTTATTTAACACTGGTTTGTTTGTTTAAATTGATTTTGTTTGCTTTAATGTCATATTTTAAATTTTATTTTAATTTCATATAGAGAAAACAATTTAAAATTTGTTTAATATTTGGCAGTTTATTTTTATTTTAAGATTTATTTAATATTTAAGTAAAAATAATTATTTTATTATTAATATATTGAAGAGTTAATATTTTTTATTTTATTAGTTAGTTAGGTTGTAATAAATTATTTAGTTTTTCTCTCGCATTTTGATATGATTGATAATACTGTTGTTGATTTCAGAGATTGTTTATATTTTCCATATTGGTTTAGTTCTTAATTTGTTAAAACAAATCTGTGTATTTTATTTTAAATAAAAAAAGATTTCATTAAAAACTTAGTTATTTAACAAATGCTGTTGTAATTTAAGAAAATAAATTTCATTCAAAGAAAGCACTTTTTTTAATTATTAAAAAAATATTAAAAACATTTACATTGTTTAACTTAACTGTTTCAATATTAAATAAAATGAAAACAGACTAATTCTTTTAAACTTTATTTTAACCTCATGTATGACAATGTTAAAACAATAATTACATGTCACACTGTTAATGAAACACATGTTTGAATATTGTGCCACTAATAAAGTTACATCACACATTACAATATTGATAAATTAACAGCAACAAAAACAAAAAACTATCACAACTAATGACAGCGATCGAATCATGATTTTAATGGATTTTTTAAACTGAATAACCATCAACGTCATCTTCATCATCAGCATCAGCAAAAAAAACAAATAATGATAAACTATAAACACATAAATGTTACCAAGGATTTAACTAAATGACATTTAATAGAGAAAAATAAAAAGAAACATAAAATAGTGATTCGATTTTATAAAGTGTATATCAAATTTAAACGGAAACTGTTTTGACGAAAAAGAGGAAAAATTCTAATTTCCGCTTTTCAAAATATCTAATAATAAGCTGCATATTGATAAAATACCTTAACATAACCAAAATATGTCAAATATTTGTTTTCTTATCTAGAATCCCTTCTTTAAGGAAATTATAGTGTCATTAATATAAAATAATAAAAAAAAATAAATGAAAGTTAAGTCAACTAAATTAATTTTATAGTCTCACCCATAAATTATGATTTGCACTACAAAAAATAGAATTCCTGGGATTAAAAACGTACAATAGAAATACTAAATAGAAATATAGATAACAAAAAGCGAGTTCATAAATTTGTATTAGAATAATAATAATAATAATAATAATAATAATAATAAATAAAGAAAACTTAAAGGAAAAAAGTCTTACTCATATAAATATGAAACAACAAGAGAAAAGAAATACGAAAAAAAATCTCTCCAAAAAAAAAAAAAAAAAAAAAAAAAAAAAAAAAAAAAAAACCCCCAAAAAAAAAAAAAAAAAAAAGGAAAATTAAGTCAAGTTGGTGAAAGGAAAAATGAAAATGAAGCATAAAAATAAAGTAAAAAAAAAACAACAACTAACCCACTAAAAACTGAAAAAAGAAACAGAAAAAAAGTGAAACACAACAATAATTTTATTGAGTTGAGAGTTTTGTTTCTTATGGCCTCCCCTCATGTTTTATTGGCCTTTCTCAAATTTACACCATGTTTCATTATGTATTTTCGTTTGTATGTGTGCATGTGTGTATGTATGTATATGTGTGTGTTTTTTAGTATTGTCAACCTTGAACAAAAATTGTGTTTGTGTTGCTATTGTTTTTGTTTGTTGTTGGCATTCTCTTCTTTTAACACAAACACAATCATAGCCAGAGTCACACATATGAATATTTATTGAATTTATTCCCATGTGTACATATGTATATGTATGTGTATATATGTATGTGCACGAGAATACAATGTAATAAAATTCCTTTACACATGTTTGCGCTTCTGGTTAAGCATTAAAGTAACCAGTGTTTCAATTCACCAGAAACACAAACATACATATCGATACTAATAACTTTACATGTGTGTCTGACAGTGTGTTAGTGTATTTCCGACATTTGAAAAATACAAAAAAATCACTTTGAAAAGAGGAATTTCAATTCAAGTTAAAAAAAAACTTGTATTAAATAAAAAATAAAATAAATAAAAACTAAAAGAAGAAAACTTTAAGCACAAACACTCTCATACAATTAAATAAACATATATGTATGAACATGTATATTTTTCACACACTCTTACATATGCACTTAGTATACTAAATAAAAAAAAAGATGAAATTATACCAACAACTATAAATAACAATTTCTCTATAAACATCAGTTGTTTTTATTGGCTTTAATTTGCAGTTGTGTGGAAATAACTTTGGTGAATTTATTTATTTAGTTTTCTTTCTTTTAATGAATGTTAAAACAAAAGTACTGAACTGAACTTAATTTTTTCTTTTTTTTTTTGTTTTTTATATTATTTTCGTTCTTCCTTTTTTGCTTTTGTATTGCAAATCTTTTGCAAAATGTTATACAAGGTCTAATTAATACAAATTTTCACATCGAAATACAGGCTTAATCAGTAGCATCTTATTTTCGTTTTAATCTAGTTTGAACTTGAATATAATATTTTTTCCTAAATTATAAAATATATAATAACCTAATTGTTGTGGTACTATTGTAATTTTGGATGGTACGTTTTTTTTAAGAAATTTACAATCCTTGTGTAATTATTTAAATTAAATATTAACTCCACGATACAGTGAAAAAACACATGAAATGCAATACAGTGAATGTTCCTAATAAATTAATATTCCCACTAAATAGAGAGTTAAAGAAATTTCTAGAAAAAAAAAAAAAAAATAGATATATATTCTGGATATCTATCTGTTCACCAATTTTAGTTTTTCAATTGGCATTTAAAAGAAAAAATTCTACTTAAACAAAATCTATATGAGATATTAAGGGCATAACACGTGTATTTTTTTTTATCTGTATTTTGTTAAACTTTTGAGACCATTTTTTACTCACACTAACTTTAATTGTCTAATCTAATTACTAATTAATTGTCTAAGCTATTACTAATTATATTCTATATTTAAGGAAGCAATATTTTTGATAATAACAGGAATGTAGTTTCTATAAATCATATTTTTACCCATTTCTGCACATTACAAATATGTAATAGTAATTATTTTGGAACAAAAAAGAGATGAATTTTAAATGAATATTCCTGGTTGTAGTATGACTCTATTATAATTTTAAGTTAATTTTTAAAAATTTAATTTTTAAAAATATAATATTTCGACTTATTCTAATTCTATATATAATATAATCATTTTAAACCGGTTAACAACTTATAGAGATATTGGTGTTTAAAGTTACATAACTTATCGAGTTCCAACTTTTTGAAAATTGTTAAGTGTTATACTTAAGAAGACACAAATGTCATCGCGATGCTTACAATTAATATTATTATTAAATCGTAGCAGAGTTAGAGTCAAAAGTGTAATAATCTGTGATCACTCATATTTCATATCAAAAATCTATTCTTTTTTTATGAAAAATATAAAAATTGATTTTTGACTAAACCAGCAGAGATAGGGTCTGTGACCACTTACATATCCTGTCGAAATATATGAAAAATATATTGTATATTGAATCAATATAGATTCAAAAGGACAAAAATCTTTGAAAGATTATAAGCAATTGAAAAATATAATATAATAATAATTTTTGGAAATGATAGCATTTAGATGTGTAAAATTTAAAAACGTATGGGGATGGGGATGGTGAATCCTTCCTTCCACTACTTTTTTTTTTTTAACTTTTAGTGTTTCCTAATTATAACTATTATATATACAACTATGTACAAAATGTCATAAGTCTTAGGGAACTCTTTATATTTTTCTTTGCGATTTTGTGTAGGAATTGATCACTTTGTATTAAAAATTGTTCTAATCACCACTTTTTTGTTTAAAATTTTATCACACATGTAATTGTGCATTAAGAAAAATTGTTTATTCAAGTTTTGTAATTTAATTTATTAAATTTAAAGTTATTTTTTATTTTATTATAAAAGTATCGGTGATAATTTATAAAAGACTGTAAGACTGTAATTTAGTTATGACAATTTTTAAGTTATTTCAATTTTTTATTTCAAGTTTTTTGTCTATGTTTCTTTAAATTTGAATGATTTACATTTTTAACATTTAAAAATTAATAATAGTTCATATTTTATAGATATTTTATTAAACTAACTTTGGCAAAAAAAAAAAAAGATCTTATCAATATATACGTAAATGTATTTATGTACACTTTGTATGAAGAATGATAATTTTTAGCACGATTTAAAGTGATTTTAAAAATCCTTATCGTATTTGATTAACTTAAGAACTCTAGCGGAAACTCAATTATTATTATTATTATTATTATTATTATTATTAATTTTTTTCATTCATTTTAAAATATTATTTATTTGCGTTTTTGTAAAAAAGTCAACGTAAGGTGTACGGGAATGAGTATGAAAAATTCACCTACAACTCAACTGTAACTGTCTGTATACACATAAATTAAGTGTACATACTACCAAACTATGAGACGTATAGAAATGAAGATTGGTTTTAAAATAATTTTCCACTTTCTTTTTATGATTTTAACAATAATTACAACAGCATTTGTTATAAGATATTAACAATTTAAATATTTTTGGATTTGTTTATTTTAATTTAATTTTATAAAAGTTGAAAAACAACTATTTCCAAAAGCAATTTCACCAGTTAAATGCAGGGTCATTCATTATAGAAATAGCATATACATATAGATCACAATTATATTTTCTATTTTCTTTTCTTTTTCTTGAGTTCTTATTGAGAGTATGGTTCCAATTTATTGTTCACTTTAATGGAATAAAATTATAAATTAATTTAGTTTATATTTTGTTTTCTTAATTTCACTTTATTATTATTATTATTATTATTATTATTTTTTCTTTGATATTTTCGTGGTAATTGCAAAAATGTAGAAAATGAATTATGTTTTTAAATATTTGTTAATTCTTTCGTTTTTCTCTTCTTATTTTTCTTTGAAAAGTGTGTGTGGTGGAATAGAATTTTATTTTTAACGCAATAAATTTAATTGTATGTATGTTTGTATGTGTGTGAATGCGGTGTATATGTGTAAGTCGAAAAATAACATATGTGTGTATAAGAACAAAAAGTACAAGTGTAAGTATAAGTGAGCGTATAATAATATGACTAAAATCAACCATATTAAAAAAGACAAAAACGGAATACAAGATAAAAGGAAATTTGTTAATACACATTTGGCGGCTGCAAAGGAAACAATAGCTGTCCTTTTCTATCCAAGCATATATGGTTGCATGTTTAGATGACACAGTCTATTAGCCAACTTTACACCAACGAACCAGACAATAAAGGAAATTTAAAATGGCCAAAAAGGATATACATTAAGTTAAGGGTTTGTTTTGTTGCTGCTTTTATTGTTGAGGTTTGTTTTGTATTTCGATTCTTTTGCTGGTGTTGTTATTGGGAAATCAACAACATAAACATCAACAGCTGCGCGTTCAAGTGTTTGTGAGTAAAAATCTGTTAAGGAAATTTCTTGTGTAAGAGAGAATGACAGAGAGCGAGAGCTTAGAAAAAAAAATAAATAAGAATAAAGGATATAAAATACATAAAGAAAAGAGTATTGCTCAATTTTAAATATGTTGACATATGATATGAAATCATAGATTTTCGTAAAGAGAAAGACAAAAATAGAAAATTAATTCCGTTTTACATTTTCTCTATACATTTATCACAGTGTGTATTTTCTTTTTGAAAATTATCTTTAGATTTGTTTAGTTTATTCATTCGTTTGTCTGTTTAAAGGGCCGGGTTTATAAAAGGAAAATTACATTTTTCTTTTGTTCGTTATTTTTATTATCATTTTGTCATTTTGTTCAATTTCTTTTTTCTCTAACATTTAATTTGGTTCTTGTTTTTTGTTTGTTTGTTTGCTTGTTTTTGTCTTTAATGTACACACCAGTACTTAAGCACACATTTGAACATTGGTGAGTGTGTAAGTATGTACGTATATTGTATGTAAGTGTTTTTTCTTATGATTATTTTGTTAATAGTATGTATGTGTGTGTGTGTGTGTCTGTATGAATGTATGGAAAAGTTTAGTGTCTGTGAGTGTATAATTCCGTTTGTTCTCCTTAAAATATCCTGTAATTTTACATATGAATTGTACGGTTTTATAGTTTTTTGTTTTTTTTTTATTTTCAACGCATGTGTATTTATTTAATGCTGTATGTGTGTATGTGTTGTTCTTTTTTCTATTATCAAGGAATTTTGTATTTTTTTCCAAGAGGATTTTGTAACTTAATTTGCAGATCTTGATTTCCATACATAATTATGCTTTTAGACATTATGTGTTTTTATTTATTTATTTTTTGCTTCTTTATATTGTATTTGTTGTGCAGTAAGTAATTAAAATTTAAGATTATTTTACCTTTTTTTTTCTAAATGTCTTAACTTTCACATGGAATAATATTTTTATCTCTATAAATTCGTACTTGTAAGAGCTTAATACATATATACATACATGTTTATACATGTGTATGTGTGAAATTATTATTTAAATTTAGTTTTTAGTATCCATGTCCTCTTATTGTATAGTTTAATTTTTTGTTTCACCATAAATTGCTCTAAAGCCAAGGCCAGCCAATAATATTCTTCTTGTGAACATTATGGACATTAAAATTGATGATAAATTTTGTACTAACTAGTATGTATTTTAAGTTCAACTAGTGTATGGCTGTGTTGAATTGATAAATGCAAATTTTTGGGTTGTTAAAATTTATTTGCAAGTTGGTCGCAGCTCTAATTCAATGCTACGTTAATTTTGACATAAAACTAACGAACCTAATGTGCAAACCGACAGATGAGAATGGATTTGTTTTGTGCGTTTGCATTTATATATTTGACTATATGGTTTGAAACTATTATTACCTCAGAAAATTATCTTGGTTATAATATGAGATTTTGTGTTTTTTTTATTGCAAAATAAATTCCAAGCAGTTTTATAGAAACTTAATGAAATTTGAAAAAAAAGCAGTAATTTTTTACTAACTATAGTTGATACCTATTTCTCCTTGATTAGATCAAGGAGAAATAAAAAGTTAATAAATTATCATTGAATTTAATTTATTTACTTGAGGAACATACACTTCAAGTGTTAAACTTCATTTAACATTAATTAGTAAAATATAAATATTTATTTGAAAATTCATTTTGGTATTCATAAACTGATCTTATCTCACATTATGTGAGAAATGCTTTATGGACTTATTAGCATTTTAACACATGTACATGTGATTGTATTGGTTTTAATCAGAAACTCTCAACTAAAACATATACATATGCATATCTGTATTTGTTTATTTACAAAATTAACTGTTAAAATCATGTTTACATATCATAAACTTTATAATGAAAGTTTAACAAACAAACAAACAAACAAACAAACACTGACCTAAACTTTTACAGTTGACTGTGTCATGTGGCTTTTAACAATTTCTTTCTCAGCATGTTGTATAAAAGCCACAACTAGTGGTGGTAACTTAGGGAACTAAACAAAAAACTATGCTTTAGAATTATACAAGAAAGCAAACTAAGCTAAATATTTAATAAAAGAAATATTTATGTTCCAATAAAATATATGAAAAAGAAAGCAAAATAAAAATTTAGAATCTATTCAAAGGAATATATTTATGGTGGAAGGAAAACTATATAAACAGCTGGTGTTACAACATATTAGCATTAGTAGCAATGGTAAACTAAACCACGACATAAACCTAAATTTGTGTAGCAAATGAAATATTTTCTAGGAACAGAATAAAAATAGCCACAACTACACTGTAAAAAAAAGTCCGAAAATATTCATTGAAAAAAATTATTCAGAGCTGAAGCAGAGCAACAAAAGTTATTCTATTAAAAATATTTTTAAAGAATATTTCAATATTACTATGTTTTTTTTTTTTTTTTTTTTTTTTTTTTTTTTTACAATATATTTATGTTTTATCTTTACTTTTTTTAATATAATTATAAATAAATTGAAAAAATTGCGCTTATTACTAATTTTGGAAGCATTATTGTTATTATGGTTTTATGGCTTAATATTAATAAAACAACTTTTAGAAAATTACTAGGGGAAAAATGATTGAAAGTCAGAAAAAGTTTTCCATATTTAATAACAACAAATAAAAGTTTCAATTAGAGTGGCTGACTATTGGTTTTATGAGAGTTTATTTCTTAACTAAATGTTAATTATATTGTATTTCTTAAAAGAAATTTATTAATAACTGCTAGTAGCCTTTATATATGTAACATAAAATATTAATGAATATAAATTTATTAACAACAGGAATATTACAACTGAACATGATTTGTAAAAATATATTAATTTTCAATATTATACTGAAGTTTATAAAAGAAAGGAGCTGAAGATATTTAAGGGCAAGAAGGATATAAAAAATATTTTGAATTTAAAATTAGTATTAAGAACTTTTTACAGTTAACATGTAAAAAAAAAAAAATGTAGAGTTCTAAATTACAACAAAGTTACAAAATTTCATATTGTTATTTTTAATTTATAATTATTATTTTAGAAACGTTCCATTAAATATCATTAAAGAAAAATGTTCTTTAAGTTTTTTTATGGAAATTTTGTTGGTTTAAAATGATGCTGTCCACGATAAAATTATATATTTTAAATGTTAGGGCTAAAAAATAAGAAACTAAATGGATCATTTAGAAACTGAAAAACTGAATAAAAAGGATTCAGCATTAAGTAGTTAAAACTATATCAGTGGTTTGAGTTTTTATAAATAAAAAAAGTAAATAAATAATAAGGATTTAAACTTTTTGTATAAAAATCACGTTATGTCACAAAATTTTATTCAATTGCTTTAAAAAATATTTTAAAGAAACTGAATATTTGATTTAATAATTTTCAAAGAAAAAGGAAAGTAATTGCAATTAAACAATTTTACTTGTCATAAAGAATTTTTATTATAAATTTTGGATGATTTAGTGTCTTTTCATTGTGGAGAAAAACATTTTATAGAAGCAGGCTTATTAGTTTTTTAAAAATTTGGATGAAAAGAGAACTACCTAAAAATATTTGTAAAATTTTTATATTTTTGATCATTATTTAGTTCTGTTAAAAATAAGTTTGATGAAAAAATGTTAAGGATTGAAGTTAATTTTTATGGGAATACGTTTTAGAAGTTAAAAAAAAAAAAAAATTCAGAGTATATTATCCATGAAAGGTATGTCTTTTAGATTTCTTAAATATATAACGACAGTACGCAGAAAAAATAATTGCAGTCTTTTTTTCAATAAAAACAACTGTTTAAATTTTTAGCAAAATGTAATAAATATATTCAAGAAAGAATAAATAAAAAATAAATTTTAGTACGATTTTATTTCCCATACACATTTTTAATTCATTTAATCATTTACTTGATTGATTTAATTCATTTGTTAATTGGAAATATTTTTTTTTGTTTTGCATTTGTTATTGTTTTTAGTAATTGATATAATCATTTTAGTGAAAGGTGCAAGCTTTTAAGTGAATGAATTAATTTTATATAATTGGAGATTTTGACATGGGCATGGAATAATATCTAATAAAGTAAAATTGTATTTTTTCAAAATATTCAAATAATTTTAATTTTAAATTTAATGTTTAAATTGATCCAAAACCGTTTAAGTTTTGGATTAATTTAAACAAGATAGAATTTCTAAAATCTTGTCGACAAAATTTCGTAGTAAATTAGGGAATAATAACACGACAAAAGGTCTGGAAAGGTTCACTACAAAGTCCTTCATTACTGATCTCAAAGTACACAAAAGGTACCCAAATATTCAGCATATAAAATTAATGTAAAAAGTTACATTTTGAAAAAAATATTAAAGATTTGCTTTTTTATTAGAATATTTTGAATTTAAAAACTAAATAAGTTTATATTATGAGTTTCTTTTGGTAATAATTAAAAAAAGTTAAAACTATTTCATAACAATATTTTTTGTTATTCGATGTTAACAACCCTTTGTTAAAAACATAACTTTTGTTATGAACCAATTGTCGTAAATTAACATTAAACTAAAAAATAAATAAAATGTTTTAACATATTAAATAATATACCCTTATAATAAGTCGATATACAAACATATATGAAACAATTTGTTAATTCAAAAAAAAAAAAAAAAGGATATAACAGTTTATACTTTATAAGGGGGGAGGGGAGGGTGGTGTGGTAATAATAAGAAGCAGAAAAAGATATTATACAAAGATAAACATACATGAAAATGCATAAAGGAAGATTAAAATACAAGACGAAAAAAACAAAAAAGAAAAGAAAAACAAAAAAGCATAACAATGGTAATAAGAAAAAAATGAAAGATTCAAGGTAAATTTCTTACAATAAAGAACAAAATAAATTTCAAGAAAATGATATAAAAAATACAAACGCATACATACATACATATATATATATATACATATATGTGTATGTAAAATGTGTGATTATTGCTGCTGCTATTCATTCGATTCTCTCTGAGTATTTCATAAGGATTAGTGAAAAACTAAGGAGATGATAAAAAAATAAAATAATAAAATATAGAAATAGAAATGTGTGTGTATATAAAATACAAATGCTAGTAGAGTCTTGTCTTTTTTATATCTTTATAAATATAAATCTCATTTCGTAAAGTATGAATGTAGGAATGATTGTGCACGTGTGTAACCTTTTTCTATTCCACCACAGTTTTTTTTTTCAGTGACTTGTATTCATTTCATTTCTTTCTTCATCTTTTTTTTTTTTCTTCTTTTTGATTATCTTTTCTAATGGATACTATATATATGTATGTGTGTGCGTGTGTGAGTATGGCTACACCAACAAACAAACAAACATTAAATGTTTGTCTTGGTGTGAGTATTATTTAGTAGATTTCTAATTGTAAATCAGTCAACCATTTCTGCATATTACCACTACTTTTACTATGTATTTCAACTTTAAAATGTTTATGTATTAGAATGTGTCAAATTGTCTGTGTATATGTATGAAACTCTTTAAATATATAGTAAAATTTATTCATGTGTATGAATAGATGTGACATCCTTAAAAGCACTAGTATATAGAAGAAATTTACTTAAAAAAGTAAAAAAAAAAAACTCATCAAATCATCATGTTTTTCTTTTTGCTTGTTGTTTTTAGTATGAGGGCATAATTGAAAATAAGTTGAGCTTGTTTCTTAAAAAAATGAAAATATGTGTTTTACATTCTTCGTTCTTGTATTTTTATTTTACTTATCTTCCATTTTTCTCTACATTGGACAAACAAGAGCATCACTAATACATAAACACATACTTATTTACATGTGTATTGCAAAGTTGTTCCGGTGACGTTTTAGCACGTTTCTAATGTTAGAAAAACTATTTTAACAAATGGAATTTTTTACAAATTTTAAAATAATTTTTCGTTTACAACTACAGTAGTTCTTGTTGCTGTTGTTTATTATTTAACTTTTAATTTTTGAATCTGCATGTAATTTTAGTTTCCTCTCTAACTATTTGAACATTTGGTTTCTTGTCTTGCCTTGTGTTAATAAACAAAAACTTGTTTATGAGAGTATATGTGTGTGTGTGTATTATTTCAAGATGACAGTTTATATAAATATACAACGCATACACACATAATCATACATGTAAATGTATTTACATATTTCTATACATTTTGTTGCATAAAATTCCAATGTAATATGTTTCTCATATTTTTTTTATATTCATTCCTTTAACACATCATTTATGTCGCACTTAATGCATATATGTGTATAGATAGATACATCCATATGTACATATGCATGTGTACGCTTGAAAGAGGTCATATTTAAATTGCCTGTACTGAACGTTGTTTTTTTTTTTAAGTTTATTTTCTGAACTTTTGTTTTTTGCTTTTCATCGTTTATACAACAAACTAGCGTTTTAAAACTTTAATGAAATGCCCTTTGGTGTTATAAATTATTTTAATGGTTCATATGTATATAAAAAATAAAACTGACAGTTTTTTTCTTTTCGATTCTTTCTCTTGATTTTTTTGTTGTTATTGTAAATGATGCAAAGCAAATTGTTTAAAAAATTAATGAATATGTGACCATTGTTGTTAAAGATATTTATTTTTGATGAAATACATATTAATGAAAAATATAGATTTTTTTTCATCGAATACACATATGTGTATAAAAAAGAGGAAATATTTTATTAAGGAAATTTATTTAAAAGTGAAAACTTTTTGATGTTTTATGTAAAAACACATACAGTGGCTCACAGCTTATATTATATAGTAGACAATTTTATTTTTAAAGTGAAAAACAAACATAATTAGAAAGAAAAAAATTCTAGCTTCAGATAATAAATTAGAAATAGAAAAAAAATCGAATACTTTTATCTCAGAATTCATTTTATGCAGCCACTTGTACATCAAAAAGTTCAAAAATTGCTATTAATAGTTATTGTATTATCTAGAATGGTCTTAATTTTATGCTATAGATATAAGGTGCATGCACTTTTTTTGCAACAATAAGAGAAATGTGTTCCCACTGCAATTTGGGGACTTTATTTTTATTTTATTATGCGTGGAAACGATTTAGGAAGCGTCATTAAATTTCGGCATTTATAATTAGCAAACATTGCACAATACCAAATTTTTTCTTGTGTACGTTATCTTGGCAATATCAAAAATATGATATGATGGGTATTTATAGTAGTTGGAGAGCAAAACAGTCTGTTTTTTTCTTTTTTAACAGAAATATCATATCAAGAAATATCAAATAGCTTATGTTCTTATAACTCTAATGAACAATGTTATTAAAAAATAGTAATGGAATTTACGATTGAAAATAAAATGTTAAAAATAACAAACAAAAATCAATTATGTTTGTCAAGCAATTTTTCCTCCAGAACTTTCGGAGTCTCCCAAACGAGAAATGGGTAGCAATTAGTGCAATAGTACCGGCCCTCAGTAGCAGTTAAGTACGTCGCCATCGACATTAACAACAAATATAAAATGAAAATATTTTAAACATAAAAAATAGACAGAAAAAATATCAACTTCAATTACAAAATTGCTTATATTAATTAATTTTTAATTGATTATGTTCCAATCATCATGATCATATTAATAAATACAATAATTCATTTAAATTTAATTTAGACAGATAATTATTTAAATAAATAATATTATTGAATTCCAAAACAAAGTTAATTAATAATTTAATTAAAAAATAATTTGAAAATTTTTTTCTGTGTGTAAAAAAAATAAAATGATTTCCTATTTCCTTTTACGAAATTGTATATTTATTAATAATGAATATGCCCTTACGGGTTAATTCTGTGACCTGTCCCAAAAGTGGTTAAAAAGGACAAATTTCTCCATCCTAGTCTAATGCCATGTTAAAGTGATACGCTCATACAATGTGTTAGAATTTTAGACCAATCTCGTGACATGATTTGTGTCAGATCTTTTCACTCTAGGGTAACTATTCAGTTTTATTTGGCCTTATATACATTTCCATAATTGAAATACGTTAATTTTAATCAAAGTGCAAATAAAAATTCTATAAAATTCAAAAATAAATCCACTAGTGCGTATGAGTGTACATTAATTATTGCTCATACGTGAGGGTTGAAAAAATGAAGAATATAAATGTTTTTTAATGCACAAGTTTTTATTTTTTTTAGTAAAAAAGAAATAATAACTAATATAAAATTTTCAAACACTTGTAACTAATTTAGTTTTTCTTTTTTTAATTTATTTTATTTTTTATTTTTTTATTTCGCTGTAACACATATATTTATATAGAATTTACAATTTCAATTTATTTAGTCCAATAATCATGTTGTTGATGTTAATAATGATATTGTCTGTCTTAAATGTAATATATATATATATATATATATA
>MINK01001844.1:0-12508 GCA_001735545.1 Phormia regina
GAATTTCAATAGAAAAATTCTCGAAAGGATTTCCGATCGTTTGACATATATATTATATATGTCAGCTATCGGTGGGCTTCATAAACGCCAATTCAACCGACACACGGACGGACGAACGGACGGACATGAATGACAAACTTATATATACCCTTTACACTTGTGGTGAAGGGTATAAAAATATAAATTTTGAAATAAATTAACTTTAATAGATACGTTTTATCATTAAGAAGTATGTCTTGTAGCAACAAGAATAAAGATTATGATTTAAGTTTATGTTTAAAAAACAATATTTTGTTTAAGAAAACATATCGAGCCCTAATCGCGAAAGTGCTGTAAAAAAATTTTACAAGAGAAACAATTTTGTGAACTTTTACATGTATGAAAAACGTCAGTTACGATAAAATTGCTTTCGCTACAAAGGCTCAACTACATATAATACTTTCGCTTCAACTGCGTCTGTCAGCTACGCAACGAATAAATTGTATTAACCCAGTCTCTTCACTATTTTCTTATTAAAATTTTACATAATAAAATATAAAGATGCAAAATTTAAATTAATAATGAATTCCAAATAAAAATGTTCCACTCATCAAAAAATATTGAAATAAGAGTAAATCAACGTGCAAAATGTTTTTATGTACGTCGGTACTTCAAAGGTCAATATTTTTCATCTTTGAAGTACTTCACGCAAAAGGTTGACGTACTAATTTAGCTAAGTTCTATATAAATGCATGAATTTTACTACAGCTGTCAGTTGCAGTTGAAGTGAAAGAACTCTACTCATAGCTGTAACTTGTGAATGGAATAAATAATGAAAATACTTTTTATTTTATTTCCATTTCTTACTTCTAATTTAAAATATTTGTTAATGAATTTACTTATTTTAAAATGAACACATTATTTCCATTTATACTAAATCAAATGAATTTATTATAATTTTGTATCTTATTGAACAAAATAAATTAAAAAAGAAAATATTTTATTTAATTTAAATTAAAACAAATAGTTTTTTAAAAGAAAATATTTAAACGTTTTTTATCTTGAAAAAAATTCATATGTATTTTATTTAAATAAAAATAGTTAAACAAATAGAAATAATTTAAATAAATATTTTTATAATTTTATTCAACAAAACAACAAATATTTTCTATTTTTCCTGTTCCAAACAAATTTAAAAATATTCAAATAAATTTATATTGAATTATTCCAAAATTATCTATGAATAGAAAAAAATAAATGTTTTGAAACAGATTTTATTTCATTTTTAAAATAGAAAATAAAGAATAATTGTATTCTAGCTAAAGGAATAAACTATATTTTTAATTTAGTTGAAGACTTTGGAAAATATTTTTTCTATCTGGGGAGGGAAATTTCCCTCCCCAAAATGAAAAATCTTAATGCAAAATTTGTACTAAATAATAAAATTTAAGGAAATAGTTGTGAAAATCATTCTATTTCCATGAGCATGAGCTTTTGGGGGAGGCTTGTTAACAAATGGAATAATATTTAAATAATTTTAATTCAAAATAATTCCAAGTAAATAATAAGAATCAAATTATAAAGAGTACATATGATTTGAAGTTATTTTATTTCAAATAATATAAATTAAATGTAAATATAACTCATTTTTAACAAGTATTTTGATTAATAATATTCACAGTGAACAGCTATGCTCTATGTAGCACTTGATATGTCGATGAAATTTTGACAGATGCTCTAAATTATAGATCAAATCGGGGATCAATATGATAATTTTTATAAAAATTTATAAATAATCTTTGTAATATAATATGTAATAAGTGCATATTTTCTCGTTTTTAAAGCATATTTTTCGCTTTTTACTGCATATTTATTGCGCATAAAACCCATTTTAGAGCATATTATGGTTTCCCTGATAATAACCAAACAAATTTCGTTTATTTATCATGTATCGTCTGCGATTAATTTATTATGTTTTACATATTCAAAGGCTTCAAATTCAAAACAGAATTTCCCTTAACACAGTAAATTCTTTGATTTATATTAAATGTGGCCTTAAGATGCAAAATTCTTGTCGTGAAAATTATATTATACTACCAAATGTCACTTAAAAAATTAAGATTGTACATTATGGCCTGAATATGAAAATGAAGATGTAAGTGGGGAATCCTGTTTTTTTTTTAATGTAAAGTTTTAAGAAGAGACCCTAATAATTATTGTTTATGTTTATGGCTTTTATGTTAATAAATATTTTGGAAATTTTTTATGCGCTATTCCAAAGTAACGTACGTTTAAAATCGTAGGACAACGCACCCCATATGACGCTTCCACCACTAACATTTCTTTTAGATTTAACAACATCACGAGCAATCGTTCGAGACTTGAAGGTTATGCTTTTACTTTATTTCACGACAATTTTTTTAGCTTCAAAACGAACCAAACCATTTTAACGAAGTGTTAATTTGAAAATTAGTTGAAGCTTCAACGCAATATTTATTGCCAAATTTTAAGAAGTTTCTTTTCTAGTACAAGGTCGAAAGTCCGGTCAAACGAATAGGTGATAGAACTACAAAGATAAACCCAATGTTATCTACATCAAGTTTCTAAATATATATAATAATTTCTATAGATTAAATTTTATAATTAGATATATAAATAATTAGTGTTATTTATATATCTAATATGTGCAGTTAATCGAATAATTTGCTATTAATCAAAATGACTTTATAATTTATTTTTACATCCATTATTAACAATGAAAGTATTTTGATAAATTATTCCATATTTAGATTTGGCACTAATGTGGATCTATCAGATGATCGAAAATGGCGACCCCAATTAACAGAACTTCAAAAGCTTCCCGCATTTGCTCGAGTAATATCGGCAGCAAATATGTTGTCTCATGTTGGTCATGTAATATTAGGTATGAATACAGTTCAGCTTTACATGAAAGTTCCTGGAAGTAGGACACCTGGTCATCAAGAAAATAATAATTTTTGTTCAATAAACATAAATATTGGCCCTGGCGATTGTGAGTGGTTTGCAGTACCAGACGCATACTGGGGCGGAATACACAATTTATGCGAAAAAAATAATATAAGTTATCTACATGGTTCGTGGTGGCCCGTTTTAGATGATTTATATAAGGAAAACATCCCAGTGTATAGATTTATTCAGCGACCTGGTGATTTAGTTTGGGTGAATGCAGGGTAAGTATCATGATATAAATATGTATATATTATTAGATTTTTGAATTGGTATTCATTTAATTTGTAAAAAAATCAAAATATTTTCAATTTTAAAGATCCAAAGGATCCAATATTTTTTTAAGGAAAAGTTGAAATTTTTGGTGATTTTGTAAATACATATGTTGATTTTTGTTGAATAAATATACAAAAATTAAATATGACCTTGGAAATGTTCGAACGCTTTTAGTTTTTGAAAAAATAAAACATTTTTCAATAATGTAGGACTCAATTCTTTTATTTAGAAAAGTCACCTAAAAACTTAAGTTTTTTTTATTTTTATTTCTCATAATTAAACATCTAACTTTTTCAGTACATATTTTTAATGCGTAGTTCCTGACTGTTGTATTAATAATCCATAATCAATTTCCAGAAAAAAAACCTGAATACTTGGATTTTTAAAGTAAAATCGAAAAACACAAAAAGGGTCCCACACCGAAGAAAATTTTTTTTAAATTATATTTTTTTGCCTCTAAATATTAATGCAAACTCCTTTCTAAATATTTAGTAGACTTTTTGACACAATTTTACATTTTTATCAAAATTTATTACTTTTTAGTAAAAATAAACCATGAATTTTTGACCCGAAAAAAATAATTTGTAGAGACAATTTTCTAAACTCAATATTGCCATATGGCATAAAAATACTGAAAGGGTGAATAAAACACGGCATAGTAATGTAAATATTAAAAAAAATTAGCTGATTCTTAAAGCTCATTAAATTTCCTTTACAACAAGACCAAATTAATAGTATGTATATCTATGAAGTTTTTTTTTTTTTAACCTTTAACGAAAATCTTGAAGATTTTAGAACTATATGTAGAATTTTGTATAGAATTCGCTATACGGCTGTCACGTTTTTTCTTTCACGAACAAATTGTAAATATTTTTGAAAATGAAAAAATAATTTATTATTTCATATTTTTCAACTGATGTTCTACATACAAAATCGATTTTTAGGATATAACTACTGAAATATTTAAAATTCAAAATGGTTTAATAATCTGCGGGCCCATCTTTATAAAATACACCATATTATATTCAAAATTTATATGTTACTTTTGCAGAATGATTTTAAAAATACTATATATTCCTGTTAATGAATAAATAAAAGTAGATGCGAGTTCTTTTCATTTTGTTCTTTTTTCTAAAATACTAAACGTAAAATAAATTAAAGAAACAATTTTGGATTTGCTTTATTATTTTTATTCAATGACAATGACACAAATCGAAATCATGTATACATTTGTATACATTTTTATCATATGTATAAAAATTAATTAATAATATTCGAATCTTGAATGTTGCAGAGATTTTAAAAGTATTATAAGAAATGTTATGAGACTGTTATGATAGGATTTCTCTTCACATATAAAATTTACTATCCAAAAAACACATATACGAAAGTTTGTTGTGTGTTTCCATTATTGGAAATCAGTAATTTCAACGTAATAGCGCACAGTGGTTCCAAAACGCTTTTTTATTTAAATAATTGAGTAACTAAAGAACCTTTAGAAGTACCTTAATAAAATTTCTCATGGTCAGAGCTGTTTTCGTGTTGATTTGGGGAAGTACAGGCCACTAGCGGGTCAAAGGAAAGGGGGCACTTCAAAGTTACCCAAATATTCATTTATCATATGATAGAAAAGGAATTTTATATAAAAATATTACTTATAAATCTCTACAAAAAATACGCTTCCACAGCTTTTTGTTTAAGAGATATTCAGGTGGAAATAAATTTTTACCTCATTTTTTATCTTTGTGTTTTTTTTTACTTTTTTAAATTTGTGGGTTTAATATTATATAAATCCTTCAGGAAATTAAATTACATTAGAATAATTTTATTTTACAAATTATCTCCATAATTTGAAGATGTATTCTCAAGTAATCGTGACAAATTAAGAAAGTCTCTTTTATTGCTTATTTCACAAGATTGTGGTATATCCTGTTTTTTTTTTTTTAATCTATAGCTTGGTACAATTGAATGGTCTTTATTAAGTAACGTATTTCTCAATTTAATGTTTTCATTTCTCACATATCCACTTTTTACATGAAAATACCCAAAGTCCCATTCCGTATAAAACCTTTTTATAAAAATTCCTTTGCATATGGCTGTATATAGGCAGACCTCCGGAATTACTTTACCCGCATTTACATTAAGATTTCTTTTGAAAACATTAAAAAAAATATAAAGCCCAAAACAAAAACAAATTTTATCAGTGAATAAATATTGACACCTTTTTAGAAAAAAAAAAAAAACACCGAAAGTGTAAACATTTTTTAAAGTTCCAACTTTAATATAACTTTTGAACGTATTCATATTTATATAAATAATATTATTTAGAAACTGGCAAATATAGAAAAATTATTGGGGCAATATTAAACCCGCGAAGTAAAAAACTAAAAAAACGAAGCTGGAAAAAGAGTTAAAAATATATTTCGACCTGAATATCTCTTAAACAAAAATAAATAACCTACACATCTAAGCGTATTATAGGTAGAGATTGACAAGGAACATCCTTATATAAAATTTAATTTGTATCATATCGTAAATGAATATTTGGGAATTTTTTAAAAATAATTACATACGCAAAATGGGCAACTTTGGAGTGTGAGAAAAAGTCAATGATTTTTCAGAAAAAAATTATTTCATTATTAAAACAAAACATTGCAATTTATATACATAGAACTTGAGAATAAAAACTAAATAATACGAAAGTATTACAACCCAGTAAAAATTTTTTGAGTTTGGGTAATGCGTAGTACTTTCCTCACACGTTTCTTGGAAAGTAGTAGTTATTACAAATGTAGTTTTTTGAAAAAGTCTAGTAAGTACTTACTGTTAATGACCTTATAAACTACCCTGCATGATGAAACTATATCAGGTGACAGTACCGCTACAACAAATACAACAAGACAAGAACAACCAGGCAATTTGTTTTTGTTTTTCCAGTACAACGTCAAAAACATTCGAGAAAATAGCAAAACAAACAAAAAGAAAAGTATACAAACAAAATAAAAGCGCACAAGATAAAATATTGAGCAATTTTAATTGAAAAAGTATTGAATATTTTTTAATTTAAACGCAAATATATTTCCAATATTATTCTTTTTCAAAATAAATATTATTTTTTTCACACAAATATTGATATTTAAATTTTTTACNNAAAAGAAAATAACAAAAAACCACGTGCTTAATGTAAACAACTTTTGACAGTAATCTGGACGACGGCAAAAAATTATCAGCTGTTTTCGTACTGTCACCTGTTATAATTGCACATGGGGATGTCCTAGGAAGGAATGTGTCGCCACTAGGGTATCCAATTAATCAGGGTTTCAGATTATTCGGTTTATTTGACAAATATTTATTCGATGTTTTAAGTTTATCGGTTTACCGATTAATGCCAAATTATTCGATTAATCGAATTGGTTTAGTTATATAAATTTGACATATAAATAATGCTATTTATAAAATTTAATCTATTGAAGTAATTATTTAGAGACTTAATGTAGATAATATAGGGCCTGTCTTAATAGATCTCCCATCTGTTTCAGAAAATTGGACTTTATGCATAATACTATAAATGTTATTCATCGGGAAACCTTTCCCAATTTTTAGAAAAGCTAAAGTTGTGTATACATATAAAAACTTTTGTAAACTCAATGAAAGTTCATAAAATCTAAATTTATTGGTGTGCCTTGTTAAAGCTTTGTTGTTTCATACATTTTGCTTTTATGAAATCTCATTGAGTTTACAAAAGTTTTTATATGTATACACAAAAAATTGGGAAAGGTTTCCTGATTATCTGACATAGAAACCAGTGAAATGTGCATAGAAACCAGGTTATCCCCACAACAATAACTTTAAATTTAATTTTTAATAATCTAATTGTTCTTTCTAAAAATTAATTTTTGAGAATCAAGCACGAAAAAAATCAACCAGATTATCCCCACAACAAAGAATTTAAATTTAATTTTTAATCTAATTCATGGGAATCCTTTTACCAATGAAATTGAATCAGTCACATGATAATCATTTTAATTGGTCACTTTACTAATCACCTGACTAGTCACTTTAACATTCCTAGGAAGGAATGTATTGCCCCCAAAGGATTAAATGTGCCGATGTTGTGACTAGTACAAAAAGGTCAATTAAAAAAAAAAACACACAAAAATTGATTTCTTTAATAATTTAAATATAATTTTATTTTTTTTTTTTTTCGTATGTATATTTTAATGGCAAATGTCGATAGAAATGACATAACGTTATTATTTGAAAAAAAAAAATTATTTTATTAATTAATTTGGATTTTTATTTAAAAACAAAACAATTGTGTTGAAAAAGGTAAAAAAAGTGTAAATATTATATAAATGTGTGCAGATTGTCTTCCAACAATTAATAAATATGGGTATATATATGGTATGTCGGAAATATTATATTTATTAATAATTTGCATTAAATTCAATTTATTCAAATATGTTATTTCCTCGAAAAATAAAAATTTTTACAAAAAATCTGAGTTTTTTGCAAATAATTTCAAATTTTCTAAAAAGTAAACATTTTTAATAAGAACTAAAATTTAAAAAAAAATCTTTTAATTAAAATGTAATTTCTAATAATGTGTTTAACGACAAAAATCGGTAAAATTTTAATACAGAATAACATTTAACGGCAAAATTTTCTAACTAACGATTTTTCGATATTTAACGATAAATTTTTGTCGTTCAAAAGTTACGGAATTGCGGTATAGGTTTCTAATTATATAAAATAATTGAGAGGTAATCCATTTCTATTGGATGTATTCCACTTGTTTAAATTAAAAACATATTTAATTATTGTGGTACGCAAAAAATAAATAAAAAAAAAAAACATTATTAACTTTATTATTAACACGTCTAAAAAATGCAACAGTGCCAAATGCCCTGCCATTTATTTATTGCCGTTGATCAAGTAACTCTCAATCTGTACTAACAATGGATGAATAATTCACTTTTTTGACGTTTTTGTGACCTATAAAAAAAAAATCAATCGCCACCTCAACGCTTTCAAAAGAGTCAATAAATGGTGCTATAGCCACCTCAACGCTTTCAAAAGAGTGAATAAATGGTCACGATAGCTTAACTAAATATAATATGCGAAGTTAGAGTGTATAAAAAAAACGTACACATTTGAATGAGTCAGAAATGGACTTTACTGTATTGATACCGAAAAAACTGCTAAGTACATTCTGGTAACGACCTCTAGAAGTACTACTGTTTTATAATACAACTGTATTAATTGAAGAAATTCTCAAATTTGGGGCCGTAAAACACAAATATAAAAATATATTAACTGAAATTGTACTAGTTTTACAACTACCCATGAAAACAACCTGTACTTGCTCTACTTTGCGGCCAATGATTTTTATTTGAAATTGTCATCTCCAGAACTAGTTCTGTGGAAGTGTAAGCTAGACAGTACCCATTATATAGAACGGTTCTAGAACTTATTTTTTAATCACTGATTTTTGTTCGAAATTGCCACATTAAAAACTATTCCATAGAAGCGTTAGACAACAATTTCAGAACATGTTTTTCTTTTATATTTTACTCTAACAAACAAAAAATAAGCTACATATTTTTTAACTTATTGTAAACAAAAAGTAGGTATATTATTTTGACTAAAAAAATTTTTTAGTATACTAGAATTCGTGGACAGCTCGGGCAAAAGTAACTAGTTATTGAGTCAAAAAGTAATTAGTTTATTTTTATTTCCACTTATACCAGCTAGCTTAACAGAAAAAAAGGAAAGTTTTTGCTGGGAAATAACAAAAACTTAATTTATAATAAAAATAATAATTATAATTTTATTATAAAAAAATGTTAAGTGTATAGTGTGATTCCAAGAGAATACTCTTTCTAATGGACTATTCGTGAACGCAACAAATTTCTTCACTACATATATGGTTTTCTAAAGACAAAGTCTTCAAGTCGTCTATCCCCCAATTTTCGTATTTCAGTTATAGGTTTTAAACCTATATTGAAAAATAATCCATTGCCATTTGAACACACATTAAGGCAGAAATTAAGGCAAAGATATTAGAATAAATAAAAATCAGCTAATTTTGCAATAATTACTGGAAATGATTGATGTTCCATAAAATTCGTACTTTTTGAAGACTGCGAAAGTGGTGTACTTCAAACACCACATTCCTCATGAGGAGTTGTTGTATCTTTTCAATTAAATTTTTGTACCATTTAAAAGTGTTGGAGAAGCCCAACACCCTACAATTTTTTTTTTTTTTTTTTTTTTTTTGAGATAAATATTACATTGAGCCACTCCATCGGCCTTTGGGAAATGCTTCCAAACCCCTGACATGGGTTAATTTTATAGCAAAACACATGCAATAAATTAAACATATACTTAAACTTTTCAATAAAAGCCACTTCACACTTCTCATAATAGTTTTTTATTTTTGTTCTATTTATTTATTTATTTATTTATTTATTTATTTATTTATTTATTTAACAGCATTAGGCCATGGCAATTGGGCCTTAGGCTCAATAATTTACAAATAATGTTTTATATAAATACTTTCGATTTAAATTTAATTACAATAGTTTGAGTTATTAGATATTTAAATTGAATCGTATAGATTGGTTTCTTTTAAATAAGTTATAATTTTTATTATATTATTTTCAGAAGGGTAAGGATTTGACATTAGGGATATTAGTAAAGAATTTTTGACGCTGTTGTTGGAACGTGGGTCATGATGAAAATATATGATGCTGCTGATGGGGTTATTGAATCTGATCGAAGTCTATTTTTGTAATTTTGAAATTCTATTGTAAAGTTTGAATCAGCTGAATTTCTGACCAGGTATCTGCAATTTCTAGTTTGTTAGTAGATAGTGTTAAGTATATAGGCTGTGTATATCAGAACTGTTTTCTTTGTTATCTTCGCTATCTATAGATATTTCTGTATTCAATGTAGAGCATATATTAATAAATTTATTCCAGTCTGATTGTTGTGTTTTGAAAATGGGTTTGTAGGTTATATGTGACTGTGTTGTTTGTTGAAAATGCATTGGCATTATAATGGAAAATGGTCACTTCCAAATAGGGTATTTTCAGTCTTCCAATTTATCATTGGGACAATTGAGTCCTTAAATGTGTTGCCGATTCGTCGTTCAAGATAATATAAGGGGAGTTTGTTATGTAGTTTTCAATTATTCTTCCTCGTGTGTTATCAGTTGGAGATCCCCAGGACCTGTGCCAGGCATTAAAATCTCCAGAAATAATAGATGGTAGGGTGAGATTATCAAAAACATTAGTTAAATTAATAGTTCGTAATTTTGTTTGAGGCTGAAAATATGCACACACGATGTCGAATCGTATTCCTGATTTTATTTCAAGACATATGGTATCAAAGTCCTTTTCAAGTGGTATGAGTTTATGTTCTATGGAATTATGGATTAAAACGATTTTGTTAATACTATAATTGAGTTGATTAATAAATTGTTTATGTACATATACAAATGTTGCGGAGTGTGAAATAAATTTATAAAATAAATGTTTGTAATAAAAAGCGCTTATATATTTTAAAATATAAGAGAATATTTTTAGCAGTATTGTGAAAATGTATATAGATATGAACAAATTTAATAATTGATTGTAATTGAACGTTAATAATTTTGTTGTTGTTATATTGAAATTGACAAGTACTGAAATTAAGAGCATGGATATTAATTTAAAAGTATAAACATTAATATGAGCAACTTCGAAAGAAACAGTTTAACTGTTCTTAGCAATAATAATAAGAGAACTATAATTATTTTACAAAAATTATTAAACTTAAAAAGAGTTATTAAAGAATATAAATAAGTAGTTGTATATAATGATTTTGAATATGTGTTAAGAATTGAAATTAGTATAAATATTTTATTGTAATATGATAAAAAATTAAGAGAATAATTGATTTATTATTACAAAGTATTATAAAATTATTTGGTGAAAAGAGATTGATGAATGTTGATTACGATCTGATATGTATAAAAAATAATGATATGGGTAAAGAGAGTATAATGATGATATTTAAAATTGAATTTGCCATGATTTAGAAAGTGGTTATTTACTTTTTGTTATGTGCACTGATATTTGTTTTTTCTTAAGTTTTTGCTTATTTTTATTTGATGTGTTTTTAGGTAAGAGGATATATTACTTGTTGTTGGTAGGTTAGTAGTTGATTCCGAGGTCGAAAGAGAGGACACACAGTTTAATTCGACGTCATTTATTTCAGTTTCTGATATTTCTACATCAGAAATAGTAGTAGAATAGTCGATTAATGCACGTTGTGCAGTTTTATCCGTTGTCGCCTGATTGAAGTTATTATTATTATTGATATTTCTGATATTGTTTTTATTGTTACTTGTTTCTTGTGGAATAATTGTTTGCTGAGAAGGTACACTATTTGAGGAAGTTGGAGTTTTTAAAACTGAGGAATATTACTTACACATATTCGGGTGTCGGTTTTTATACAAATTCTTTTTGCTTACTTTCTCAAGCAATGTCCAATTTTTCTCTTTGAGAAAATTTGGACATTTTTTTATATGTAGCAGCATGGTGGAATCTTCATTTTGTTCTTTGCAGTTAATGCATGATTTAGTTAATGCGCATACTTCGTCAGATTCTTCACATATATGGAATTCTTGTGAGCAGTTGGAACATAATTTGTTATTTGTAGAGGGTTTTCCGATGTGGCCGTAACGCAGGCAATTTCTGCAACGAAGAGGTAGTGGAATATACATGCGAATTCTTACATTTTCGTAACCAATTCCGATTACAGACGGCAAAGAAATTGTGGTAAAGGTAAGAATAATCAAACCAGTTTCTTCCAGATTTCCCTCAGGGGATTTTCGTTTTATTTTTTCTATCTTAATTACATTTTGTTGCTTTAGTTCCTCAAGCATTTCTTTTTTCGGGTATTCCTCCCAGATCATTCGAATATATTACCAGTTAGGAGTAGTTTAGTGAATTGTGCTCAGAAACCTCCACCAAAATTGAGGGGGAGATAGAGCATAGTTTTATTAATTTATTGGCTTGGGTCAAGTTTTTTGTTTTAATTAAAATTATTCCGTTTCTTAATTTATTACAACTAATAACTTCACCTTCACCGATCGAGTCAATCACCTTTGTAATTAAGAAGGGCGATACCATCGAAAGATTGTCATGACCAGGTATTTTGGTCCAGGGGTAGTTATACTAAGAGTTTTGTTTTATATTTATTATTATTGAAGGTCGGGATA